>VMBQ01002761.1:25613-51893 GCA_007657795.1 Dreissena rostriformis
CTACTACTACTACTACTACTACTACTACTACTACTACTACTACTACTACTACTACTACTACTACTACTACTACTACTACTACTACTACTACTACTACTACTACTTCTACTGCTGCTACTACTACTACTACTACTACTACTACTTCTACTACTACTACCACTACTACCACTACTACCACTACTACCACTACTACCACTACTACTACTACTACCACTACCACTACCACTACCACTTCTCCTACCACTACTACTACTACTACTACCACTACTACTACCACTATCACTACTACTACGACTACTACTTCTTTAACTACTACTACTACTACTGTGAATTATGTTGTGAACGTCGCAGCGCGCTCAACGTCGTCTATATGGACTTAAAATCGACATTACAATCCACTTCTTGAAGGTGTCTGGACAAGCAGGTCCAAACAAAGCTACAGCGATGAAGCTGTTTTATACGTGCATCTTGCAGAGAAAATTGTTTGGCTTTCAACTGTAGCATAACAATAAATCTGTGACATGCGACAACGTGCGGATTATGATAATAATAATTGCATTACTATTACTTCTACTTCCATTGTATGCGATTTATTTTTTACGGTTCCTTTCAGATATCGACGAATGCGCGTTGCGCCCTTGTGCGAACGGTGGCACGTGCACAGACCACGTGGGCTGGTCAGAATGCCTGTGTCATCCGGGATATCTTGGTGGCGTCTGCCAAATTGGTAAATTGTAATAATTGTAGAGTGATTACAATTATAATTTATAATTATAAAAATGTACATACATTTATCGCAATGCAATTGCGGAGACAGTGGTTTGGAGCTATAAACATTTTGTAGTGACTGACAAACCCAAGTTAAACTAACAAAATTTCCATTAAATATTCTTGTTTTTATTACGTGACCCACTTATATTCACAAGTTTAGATGTTTTTGCCATGTCGTTTATGATTTGTCGAGTATGGTATGACGTGTAAAATAAAAAGGCACACCTTTATCGAACATAATGTGAATGTATGCTGAACAAGTGTAAGCATTTTAGTAAACCTTCATAATGAACAGCTCTCGGTTGTATCTACCGAACTAAACGTTCTAATGATGCTCAAGTTTAAAATTGTGTTTTCTTACAAAAGATGTCAACGAATGTGCGAGCGATCCTTGTCAAAACAATGCGACATGTGTTGATCTGGTGAACGAATTCTTCTGCGGATGCTATCTTGGATACACCGGTGACATGTGTGAAATAGGTACAGTATATTTTGCGGTAATAAAGGGTAACACAATAAGAGTGTTTCAATTCCATGACGTATAGCTATCACAAAACAATATATTTAATACAACTAACCCAACAACACAACATAAAATACGCAATGTGGTATCATCCTTACAACTGTTTATGTAAAGAAAGAAACGGGACACACTAATACTCTGTGTAACACATTCAATAAGAAATCACAACAGTTTATATAAAACTGATTCAAGCTCTAGACACCGCAATGAAACTGTCAATTCAACTCATTTGAATAGAATTACTCACACACTACGAGTTACAATAAAACTAGTTGTAAGTGAAAACAATCATTTACCACACTATGTATTTGGCGTTGCTAAATGGGAGCAGGTGACTGGATCAATGTGTCTGATGCTCTGTGAAAATATATTGATTTTAAAAATATTTGAATATTGTTCAACGCATGTGTATTGAAAAGCCCTGAAAATAGTCGCAAATTAAACAAGATGAAATATACTATTGAACGTTCAAACTCTCTTTTTTATTTTATAACAACATAGCAACACCAATACTTACAAGTTTATTCATTGACCGATAAACGTTCTACGGAACGACTACGGATTACAACAGTCCGAGGCGCGTTGTAATATAATACTGTTTCATGCTTCACCATTTCTTCTACATACATTTCAAAATCATAAAATATGCTCGGACTGATTTTTAATTTAAGTGTAATATGAGGCATGAAAATAGTACAAACAACACCGAAAGTAGTACTACTTTTCCTTTAGAAACACGGTCAACCGTAATATAATAATAATAACAATATTATCAACTTGTTAAATAAAATACCGACATGACGTTGAGCTTATACTTAGTATTCTTAGTCAATTGCTTCAGACAGAGGATTTCAATATGTATATATTCTAGATATAAATCATGTTCATCCCTTACACACGATATTACAGATATAAATGAATGTGTGACGCGTCCATGTCAGAACGGCGGCACGTGCGTAGATCACGTGGGCTGGGCGGAATGCATTTGTAATCCGGGGTATTCTGGCGAGGTGTGCCAAGTTGGTAAGTGGTTGAACAGCTAAGTTAAGTACACAATCATGCATATGCTTGATGAAGTGTTTCATTAATTTAATTGTACACTGGGCTTGATAGGCTTGTCAGTGAATAGTCAATAGATATAGATCAACCAAAGATTGATGAAAACTCAAGCCTAAATAAGTATTTTTTCGGATGATATATACTAAGTGTTTGTTATTCCGGATAAATACTGTTGTATATGGACAGTGCAGTGGCCAGCAACGTTAGTACTAGATGATAAATATGTCAAGTTTTTAATTTAACAATAAAAGTGTTAACTCAGTGTTAACAATAATACAGAGCTCCCTACTTTATTCTAATCCTGAGACAAAACAAACTAAGCCATGTAATGGGGCTAAGCTATCTTTGTTCGTTTATTGGTTTATGGACTGTACGCTCACTGATTTTAAAGCGTGTTCAAAATCGCTGACATTGTATGTGTAATTTTACCTGACAGTTCATCAACCAATCGTAAAGTCTTTTGTTAGTTGTAATATATATCAGGCAGGTTCTGTTATGTATTTGCAGACCGAAATCCGTGCTTCTCCGAGCCATGTTTGAACGATGGAGCATGTAGCTTCCACGCAACCCTAGGCTACACGTGTCAATGCTCATATAACTGGATGGGACGCAACTGCGCGTACAGATTTGAGAATGACACATTTTATGTTGGGAACCAATCGGAAATTGTGAGTATACTGTCTTATTTAATGAAATTAAACACTGATGCAAATAGAACACTGTATCAGTGTTACACAAGTGGAGTAATAATGTCCCGAGTAATACTTTATATACATGTATGTGTATGTATTGATGTTACAATATACGGATAATCGTATACGCCGGTCGCAATGATATGTTCATTATTTCAAATGATAACCTATAAACACATATTTATATGTGTTCTAGAAATTCTCAATGATGTGTAACTTGGTAAACAAATATGGTTATACACAGCCTATCATGTCCGTTATGTGAAACTACATGCCGAACTTGACAACTATGGCACCACCTGCACGTATGTCTAGAGGAACATGATCTTATATGCATATTTCGGTTAGAATTATATATCATATATGCATGTCTCGCTTAATATTTCAGATTTCTCCGTACATGCATTACGCTGACTGCGATTGCATAGTGGGAGACCGACGTCAGGAGCAGTGCTACGAATACACACGCGGAAAGCACGCAGGATACGGCTTCCTTTCCGTCATCCTTGGCATCCTAACATCATTTGCAATCTATATGCTTTTCCACTATTGTTGGAGCAAGCAGGTGCTTATAAAAAAGGACGTACAGAACACCGCACCAGAGTACCCCGTACCTGAGAACAAGGTTACCCCAGCTGACGACCCTGTCCCTGTCCCTAAAGATGAGCACGAACGTCTTGAGGCTCCAAACATACGAAAACACCACTGCTGGGCATGCGAGGTGAAATACAGTCAGGCGCCAGTGCCTATGTATTACCGACGAGAAAAGAGAAATTACAAAATCGAATGCAAGAAGGAGATGCCCTAAATTATAACAACACTTTATATTATATTGAAATGATCAATAGTAATTAAAAGGGACCTTTTCAAGTTTTGGTAAAATGACAAAATTGAAAAACAAAATGTTTCGGATTCACAAATTTTCGTGGTTGTGATGTTATTTGTGAGAAAACAGTAATACCGAGCATTAACCATGCTCTAAAATATCCACTATATGCATCTTTTGACGAATTAAAAACCTGAAAATTATAAAGCGTTGCAACGCGAAACGATTAAATAATTTGGAGAGTTCTGTTGTTATCTTTATATTTTGTGACACTACGAGGATTGCTTATATAAAGTATAAAATACACCACTCTTTGTATGAGCACGGATGGCCGAGAAGTCTAATCGTTAGACTTTTACTCCAGGGGTCAGTGGTTCGAGCCCAGTTGCGGAGAACGTTTTTTTCTTTCTTTATTATTTTTTACAAGTGCTTTTTAGATACAATTTTTACATCGATTAATTTAAAGCATTTAATGACACACTTCAATACATGCCAAAATCCGTGAAAAGGTCCCTTTAAACTGATAAAATCAACTGCCACGGAAACAATCTTGATAAACAAAAATTTTGCAAACTCAAGTTGATCCATAAATCTATAACATCTTACAATTTATGATAAAATAATCAGTGCAATGCTACTGTATGATGTGGCCTTTAATCATAGTGAAAAAGTAAAGTGCATTTATGAAAGATATAGTTAGTGTTTATACAACAGCTATCATTGACAGATTCAAAGTTTATCCAAACAAAATGAATGACAATAAAACTAGTTCTTATCCAGATGGTATAGAATAAACAACACTTTCGCGCGGCTTGCCTTTGGGGTGAATGCTTATCAACCAAATAACTGCACATACACGCCATTCTATGTCGTGAAATAATAAATAAAGCCCTACGACTAAGGAACAAATGTTATAATACATGTTTAGACATATCCAGTACTTTTCAAACAGCGTGTGTACCTACTTGTTGTAGATGGCCTTCAAACTTTGCTCAAAGTATACGTGAAGTTCAGTTTACCAAAGGTTTTGTAAAGAATGAACTTTATTGAAAGCATACCTTAAACTTTATTAGAGACTATTCTGTAACATAGTATGTTCTGTTTATAAGAAGCTCTTGATAATATGTATCTTAACCCATGATTGACATATTTGTGAAAACATATGGTAAACAAGTATGATAAGCACAAATGAACAAGGGGCATTACGCATTCGTTGAGTTGTTTTAAACAAATTCAATCTCAGCTTTTAAGTTTGTTTATGAATACTTAATGTGAATGACATTCGTATTCGCAAAATTATGCTCAAGAGGTAGTGTCAAAAAGCCGTCGAGCTTCAGCAATCTAATCATGTCTGTATACAATGGGAAACAACAGCACACGTTACTTGTTTATAACATACAATGCTCGACAATCACACACAACTGCATACTTTATAATCGCTGCGTTTTCTTTCGCAGTCGTAACCAGTTGTCAGTACATTATGTGTTTTCGAGAGATTTATTCACACGAATGTCTGCTTAGAATGCCTTTTGAGAGACGCTGATAGACTATCACCCTTGAAATACACTCAAAGATGCACACGTACATGGAAGTTATCGAGAGATCTTCATAAGTATTTATATGACGTTCTAACATGCTCCAATTGACTTACAAATGAATATTTAGTTTTGCAATTCAGGTTTGCATGTTAAAAATTCACATCGGAACGTTGTATCTTGCGGATCTTCCGCACGCATGACTGGCGGCATCTGTAACTCCGATCCAAGTATAATACGTTTTCTAACGTTTTTGAAAAACAAATTGTAATCTAGAATGATTCTCTTTAGATAATCACAAACACATTAATCTATTATTTAGATACTCTGTTGATTTTTAAATAACATTTACAACAAACTGTGACATTGAGAGAATTAGCATATCGATACTTGAATTTTATATTCGAAATTCATTTAATTTGTATATTATAAATTGACGCTTGTACAAATAACAGAACACGTAATGAATAATGCATAAACGTTGCCATTAAGAATGTAAATGACCTTAAATCCCGAAACACATATTACTAGATCTATAAAAGAAGCATATTTACAAATTATCTTTTATCGAATCAACTTTGTTTAGATGTTTTCCTTGATGCAAATGACTCGTCTATGTCAAGCTTCGGCTGTAAACACACTTGCAATTACGTATGTAATTTTACAATAAACTGAACCAGGATTTACGTTTTGAGTTCGTTTTTCCTTTTAATTTTCAAAATTTTAAAAAATTAAAACGACTAGTAAATGATTTTGATGGTATGTTATGTAAAGTTAACATGGGAATAGAGCATTAGCTATAGATAAACGCAAATATGTAATATGTACAAATATGCTGCAATTGGTACGCTAAACAGCAAACACATGTTTTTGTGGTGGGTGTTGCTTTTTAGTAAATATAGATTAATATTTACATTAATCTTGTATACATCTTTTATTCTCGACATATATCGTTAAAACATGTTTCAGAAAATCGTAAATTATATAGTATGAAGCTAAATTTACATCAATTCAGATGGAACTTAAAGTTTCGTTGGTATATAAACAAAATTACGTTGACAACCATTCGGAATGAAACAGACACGCGATAGTAATTCGCCTGTTATGTTTGAAGGTAATGAAATTGTGTGCTTTCATGTTATTGTTCTCCCCATCGTTGTACTCATTAAAGTAATTCCCACCACATGCTTAATTGTTGCGTTTGATTTATGACATTTAATTAGGTTCCAATCTATCTTTTGTTTGCGAAACAATTCCCAGTCTTCGGCTAAAAGGACCTAATAATAATTGAAAGCTCTTTAAATGAAATACAATATAACTGCATGTTCGCTAATATTTTATATAAATATTAAACAGCATTGAAAGTGTTCAGACGTGTTTTTTTTTCGCTCTCGTAGTTTCAAGCAAAATCTCTGGTTTTCATTCGATTATCTGGATTTTATCTTTCGCAGATGTGAATACGATATGTGCTTGGATAAACTGTGTCAAATCTTAAAACAACATTAAAAAGTAAAAGACATTTGAAGAGATTTTTGCAAAAGTATCATATTAAAGTGGTTTCAATATATACAGAGATCGTGACAGTTTTGCTGAACATATATCAGGTCGAACTTGGATCCCAGCCAGGAGATTATAAGATTATAAAGCTCGATACATCTTTACAAACCGAAAATTGCCGAAGGCATTCTGATATCATCCTTCCCATCGTTGTAAGGATAAATGGGATAACCGTAGTGCATGCACTGAGTGAGTGGAAGTTTTAATCTGAACAATCAACACATAATCAGTGGCCATGGGCAAATCAGGTAACAAACGCTCAAAGGATGAGGCGTTGCCGAACTCGGCAAATGAACACCCCGACAAAGTACACTAAATAGAAGTCACCACAGCGGGCGTGGATAAATTGCTTGCAGGTATATCCCCCCATAAAGCTTCTGGACCAGACGAAATATCCCCACGCATCCTCAAAGAGCTCCACTTGAAATTGCCCCAATCCTCTCCCACATTTTCAGACTGTCCCTTGAAACTGGTTTAGTACCCAATGATTGGAAGAAAGCAACTGTGTCCCCAGTATTTAAAAAAGGCCAAAAATCGAAACCAAGCAATTACAGGCCTATCTCACTTACTTGCATAGCATCCAAGGTCTTCGAACATATTGTAGTCTCTAACTTCATGCCCTACGTTGATAAGCACCAGCTCCTTAGCCAGTTCCAACATGGCTTCAGGTCACGCCACAGTTGTGAAACCCAATTAATAAATTTTACCCAGGAACTCTTGAACAACACTGAACAAGGTCAACAAACAGATGTAGTCGTCATGGATTTCTCAAAGGTTTTCGACAAGGTCGATCACATCAGGTTAAATTATAAACTCCAAAGCCTTGGAGTCGACCCCCACACCATCCACTGGGTCAAATCTGTTCTCTCAAACCGCTCGCAGAAATCGCCGTTGAAGGTCACTATTCCGATGAACTACCAGTTCTCGCTGGAGTCCCTCATGGGTCTGTCCTCGGGCCATGTCTATTCCTAGTATATATAAACGACTTACCCGACTCCGTCAAATGCAACGTAAGGATGTTCGCAGATGACACCATTATTCATCTTACCATAAATTCCAACTCTGACAGCCTATTCCTCCAAGATAACCTACACATTTAGAAACCTGGGAAAAAACTTGGTCAATGGAGTTTAACCCGGACATATGCGAAATCCTCAGAATTACTAGGAAACAAAACCAAATCATCTTCCCCTACAAACTTCACAACACTGAGTTAAAACCCACTGAAGCTGCAACATATTTAGGCGTCACCATCTCCAAAGATTTAAACTTGTCTAAACACATAGATAGTATTACTTCTAAAGCAACCTCAACACTCCGATTCATCCGACGTAATTAAAACTGTCAATAAAAAGGTTAAAACTGCTGCATACAATACTAACGTCCGCCCCAACCTGAGTTCTGCGCTAGCGTCTGGCATCCATGACAGAAAACCCTTACCAACAAATTAGAAGGTGTCCAAAGGTCAGCCGCTAGATAAGTTACACCAGTAGTGTCACCCTCATGCTACAATCATTAGAATGGCAAACTCTCCAATATAGAAGATCATATAACTCCCTGGTCATGTTCTACCAATTAAGGGCCCAAACTGTTGCAGTCGATCAATATCATCTAATCCCCACTAGAAATATGAACATATCTCATCCCTCAGTACCATACTCAGTATCATTCTAACTCTTACTTCCGTAGGACCATAAGACTCTGGAAAACTCTTCCAACCTATGTCAAATCTAGCCCCAGCCTCGATATCATCACAGAGAGGCTGGCGGTGGTCAATATGTAATCTATCTGCTGTCCAATTTAAACTGTAAAAAACTGTTTTTACCTTTTACTTTTTAACTTACTGTAAATTGTTTTATTTAACAACTGTTTCTCTGACAGAGCCCAGTGATAATCGGCAATCGATTGTTGGGACGTAAACATGTAGATGTAGATGTAGAGAGAAATGGCGACCAATACGCCACCTGCAAGTATCCCAACTGCGGCATCGCCACCACTATATGGGACACCCATTACGTCAGGATCTTTTATGCCGCCACATCTTCAATTTCTAACCCAGACTCATACGCAACTCTCCTACATGCCATGGGGTACGGTATCCCTGGGGCCCTGATAAACGGACAGCCACCGCCCACCCCACTAGGTATTATAAACAATGACCTGATAGCTATCCTTATTAAAAGATTGGATAGCATGGACAGTAAACTTGCCCGGCTAGATACCATTCAAACAACTGTAAACAGTTTAAATTGCCCTTTGCAAAACATGGAACAAACGATCAACGACCTCCAAATCAAAGTGCGTGACATTGAAAAAAGTCGTGAATTTGACACTCAAACCATGTCAGATATAAACAATACACACACATAAGTTGAAAACTTCGTGAAAAATCACAAACAAAATGGACACGAACAATCAGAAATTGTCCACGAATTAAAATACGAAATACAAGACCTTAAATGCCGCAGTATGCGTGACAACCTTCTTTTCCATAATCTGCCCGAGGGAAAGGAGGAAAACTGTGAGCAAAAAGTGTTAACATTTATTAAGAAAAACTTAACCTTGAGGGACGAGAGGTCTGGTTACAAAGAGCCCATCGTATTGGCCCTTTCAACCCCAGCAAGACAAGGCCGATTGTCGCAAAATTCAGCGATTATCCAGTTCGTGAAAACGTACGACGAGCGGCAAAAAATATAAAGGGGACAAACTTTGGGATATCAGAACAGTACCCTAAGGAGGTTGTCGAGAAACGTCGGCAGCTGGTACCAATCATGCTGCAGGCTCGGAAGGACGGGAAGGAGGCGTATCTGATGGTGGACAAACTTTACATTAGCAAACAACTCTACCGTGGACCGTTTTAGGACAAAAGCGAGAGTGTCATAAAATGCCTTTCATGGAATGTAGAAGGACTTACATCCGATAAAAAGCAGACTATCGATTTTCTTATTTTTTTCTGTGAGTACGATATTATATGTCTTAGTGAATCATGGACAAACAGTAACTCTTAAATTGATATTGAAGGATACTCCAACCCTATACATTCTTTCCGTAAATATCAAAATCGTCTCGCTAAACAAACGATCAAGTGGAGGCCTTATTGTTTACATTTAAAATAGTATTAGAAAGGGTGTAACTCTAGAACGTAACGCAATATACTGTTTTATTTGGGTTAAACTCGACAAGGTGTTTTTAATATGGATGATAATGTATTTATTTGTTTTACATATAATGCCCCAGAATCATCTTCTGTCCATAATATTTATAATGTAGATATTTTCATCCAACTGGAGCAAGATATTCTTGTGTTAAATGACTGTGGGAAAATATTTCTAGCTGGTGACCTAAATTGCAGAACCGGTAGTAAACCGGATTATATCCAATTTGATCGAAATTAAGGTGTCGATGAAGTTATTACCGTCGATACTCCCACCCCTCAGATATCTCGTGATTCCACTTCAAATCGTTTCGGTGATTGTTTACTTGATATGTGTAAAGCGATAGTTTACGGTCGATGGTCGGGCGATGGGGGACAGTTCACATGCATGACCCATAACGGTACAAGTGTAGTAGATTATTTACTTACACATCGTAATAAGTTTGATTTACTTGCTCATTTTGCCGTTGGTGAGTGTTTACCATTTTCTAATCATGCGCCGCTATCATTCTCGTTAAAAGTGAGTACTGTGTGTCGGAACGTCAATGGAAATGTTGAATCGAAGTATTAGAAATTTGATAATAAATATAAAAAGTGTTTACAAGCGATATAGCAAATAATTTAGATTTCCTTATACAAGATTTAAACATTAAAATGCATGGAAATGGAGATGTGAATTGTCTTACAACGATATTTACAAACTTGTTTTGCAAATACGGTAATACATATTTCGAAAAAAAACTGTGGATCTCGAAAATCATGCTTTCAAGAGGCGAATAACTCAAAAGAGTGGTTTGACGATGAATGCAAAAACAAATATAACTTATATAAACAAGCCGTTAGGTAGTTTATCAATACACTCGCGACGCTGACAGAGCGGAACTATATAATAAGAAAAAAGATTATAAATATCATTGTCGAAAGTTAAAAAATACGTATACTGGTTCTCGCTGTCGAAAGATGAATGATTTAAGGCGAAAGGCACCGAACTAATTTTGGAAAATATTTAAATCGCGACATCAATCTGCTGCCGGAGATGATATTTCTAATGAAGAATTTAAAAACTATTTTAGTACTCTCATGTCTGGTGGCAACTCACAAATAAATTATGATTATTCTAACTTTATTAGCCAGTTTGATAATGGCCATGACTTAAGTTCGACTTTTGAGTGCCTAGATATCCCGATTTCGGACACATAAATTTTAAAAGCTATTTGAAAAGCTTAATGTAAACAAATCACATTCAGTCGAAAATGTTCTTTACGACTATTTTAAGGTATGTGTACCACAAAAAGTCCGTCCGCTAAACACATTTTTAATCACATATTGAACTCAATGCCTCGGGCATGATTATTCCCATTCATAAGAAAGGCGACCAATCCGACCCAAATAATTATAGGGGGATTACACTATAAAGCTGTTTCGCTTAATTGTTTACAATAGTATTGAACGAGCGATTAAAGTTATGGGCAGATGAAAACTCGGTTTTAACGGATGCTAAGTTTGGATTTAAAAACAATAATGTATGTATAAACCCAGTGTTTATTTTACACTCGTTGATCCAGAGACAATTAAGTTATAATAAACAAATGCTACGCTGTTTTGTGGATTATCGGAAAGCATATGACTGTATAGATAGGAATAGACTTTGGTACAAACTTATACATTTAGGAATTGACTGAAAAATACTATCCGTGTTACGGTCTATGTGTAGTGAAAATAAAATTTGCGTAAAACATTTAGGAACTTTTTCTTTTTTGTTTAATAGCAACATCGGATAATTCCATGGGGAGATTATATCTCTGATCTGCTTTTCTCTCTTTCTAAATGATATTGAGATGCATTTACAAGAAAATATAGATGCTATTTTAAATATTGACCAAATAGCTTTTTTGTAATTATTATTCGCTGACGACGTAGTGCTCTTATCGGAATCTAAAGACGGCCTACAAAACTCTCTTAATAGTTTTCATTCATATTGTTAAAAATTGAATCCGACAGTAAATATCGACAAAACTAAAGTAATGATCTTTCGAAAAGGGGGGAGAGTAGGTGTAAACGACAAATGGTTGTATAATAACCAAGAGGTAGAAATCGTTAAATCTTTCAACTACCTAGGGGTTGTGTTTACCAGTGGTGGGTCATTCGCTCTAGCTATGAAAACACTTGCGGGAAAAGGATTGCGATCCTTATATGCACTTATGACTTTAATTAAGAATATCAAAGTACCAATACATATCATGTTTAACCTATGTGACACGTATGTACTATCAGTATTAAATAACTGTTCGGAAGTTTGGGGTTAGGACCAAGGTGATGCTTTAGAAAGGGTACACACAAAGTTTTGTAAATGGGTTCTTAATGTAAAACCCTCTACACATACTCTAGCACTGTATATCGAATTAGGTAGATTTCCATTGTATATCGAAAGGTACATTAGAATGATTAAATACTTCCTAAAGATTCACTCGGTTAAACGAGAAAATTGTATTTTAAATAAGATTTTAAATGAACAGTTAAATAACATAAATGTTAACAATTCTCGTACAAACTGGGCCTCCCAGGTGCGCCTTATACTTCAATCTTCTGGTTAACATGAAATATGGATATACCCGAACTCAGTTAGAATAGAAACATTCATCCCAAAGCTAAGAACCCGTCTTCGCGATATCTATATGAGCAATTGGCCATCAGGACTAGCAGACTCAACGTCTTTTGATGCATATAGAGAAATAAAACTTAAATTTAAAAAATCAGCATAATAAGCCAGTTGGATAATCCAAAATTCAGAAATATATTGGCCAAATTACATTTATCATCTCACAAATTAAATATTGAAATCGGTCGTCATAATAATGTGCCTAAACAAGATCGAAAATGCACCCTCTGCAACCTTAATGATATTGAAGACGAGTTCCATTTTGTCCTTAAGTGCCCCATATATATCCATATTCGGAAAGAATATATGTCAAAATATTTCTATAACCATACGAGTATGTTTAAATATGTACGTTTAATGCAAATCGAAAAAAAACAACTATTTTTTAAAAAGTTGGCAACATACTGTCATAAAGCCTTCCAACGAAGAGACATGTTAATGTCAACAGTTTAAAAATTATCAAGTCGGTTACCTACACAGTACTCCAATTGTTCACATACACAAGTCTTGTTAAATGTTCTTGTATGTGTATGTTTTGTGTTGATGTTGGGTAAATTTTTAAATATTGAATTTATTGTATAATTGTTGCTAAAGTAATTTTGTCGCATTTATCCCTCTAGATCATCTACTAGTATATATATTTATTTTGTCGCATAGATGGTCAAAATTGGGGTATGATTAACTTGACAAGTGTATATAGCTAGAGATACATTATCAGCTTTTCTCAATCCTATATTTCTAAAATTATTTAACTACGAATGAAAAAAGACATACAAGTATAAAGTTGGATTTATGCGATTATATCTGTCCTTCATATGACTTCATATTTATGTTTTTTTTTTCTTTAAAAAAACAAAACAAAAACAACTAAAAGTTGTTTATGTATAAACAAGTAAAATATCTTATATTTGATAATTGAAATAGTTTTATTTTTTCACTTATGAAATTTGGTCCAGGAGAATGTAATAAGTGTAATAACATTCTCACGAAAACACGAAAACATTTATTCCTTATATTGTAAATTGATCTTTTTCTTTTTTTTAAATGATGTATATTTTGTTTATTTTGTATTTACTTCATGCTGTAATTGTATATGTATTTAAATGACGATGATATCATGCTTAAGTCTGAATAAACCATTCTGTTCTGTTCTGGTTTGTTCTGCTAATTTGCAGTAATATTCTTAACACCTTCACATTTTATGTGTTACCCCGCGTCTTGAAAATATTACCTAAAAATGAAATTCACTTGTTAGGTATATCATAACATATTTGAAATAGACTTGTTGAATTCGTTACAATAATAACTAGATCTATTCAGTATCAATCGTTTAGTTTCCAAACGCGTGTTTGTTGTGGATGCCTCTGGAGTCGTTCGGGTAAGCAGACAACGTTTGTACATAGCGAATAATAAAAGAATACCTTTCATTCGCATCAAGCCTTTTCGAACAGAAACCTTCCTGAATTTAATTACATGTGTAACAAACACAAAGATGTTATCTTCTTATATAAGAACTAAAGCCATTTTAGCATGTTTAAATTCATTTGATAACATTGTGCCTGCTTGTACCAGTATGTGTATTGAATTCGTGTGATAATGTTTAAATGATATTGTGAACAGAGGTTCATATCGCAATATAGAGTTACTAATAAAACTAGTCCAAGGGAGATTATAACGGTATCGATATTCCAAGAGTCCGGTTGAGTTGTGCATCGTTCTTGTAGTTATCTCATACTTTTTATTATACATTTAATATTAAAAAATGTCATGACTGTTTAAACAGTTAATGGGCATTTACTGTATAACTGGAAATATTTAAAACCAATTTAAATTATGTGTGATATGATGCTATATTCGTTCGCACAATTGCTTTTAGTTTATCCCACAAAAATCAACACACGATCGCTGCAATTTCCGGGTTTGGAAGTAGCTTACTTAAAACGGTATTCTGTGTGTGTGTGTATTTTCCATTATTCCAATTGTGTAAAAATGATTGTTGACGTTGTTCAAACCAATGAATTCTAGCTAGGCAGTAAAAACCGCCCTAAAGAGGGTTTCCTGCTAAAAATGGTTCCTATTTTGTAAGGGAGGCGGAAAACTACAACGGGCGAGGCATGGTATAGGGGTGATAACCCAAAAAAAGGGTTAGGGTAAGGGTTAGGGTTAGGGGTCGGGTTAGGGTTAGGGTTGGGTTTAGGCTAACCCAAACCCTAACCCGACCCCTAACACTAACCCTAACCCTAACCATAACCCTCTAACCCCCCCTTGCGCAATACCATACCATGCCTCGCCCGTTGTAGTTTACCGCCTCCCATTTTATAACGGCTTCTTTATAACTGATTTTAAACCAACGCGATGTCGAACTACTTATTTATTTCTCTCCATCTTGTAGACATGACACGTGTAAAAAAGCTTAACACAGAATGCCGGTATTAAAAAGTATGAAAGGCTGATCATACCGTTTTATAATAATTGTTACACGAAGTCACGATCTGTGTGCTTGTTTTGTAAAATATAAAAGGTAACGCATCCCATAGGGGTTGATAACACTTTTAGTCCTTTTCGTACAGCCTCGGGTTGATGAAAAGAATATATTTGTTTGATTTTGGGTTAATATCGAGATTTCTCAATAACGAGAGAACATAGATTCCTTTACGTTTGTAATGGTCATGCTGGATGTCAATGAATATTTGCTGTGGATTTGAAACACAATTTGTTTTGCCTTCTAACAGCTCACCATAAGTATATCGACTTTAAACGGCTTGGTTCGATTCATCTTGACCCGAACTGTAACAACGTTTATAGTAACAAAAGACCATAGTCAAACGAACTGGATGTGTTTTCATAAATAATGCATGCTCCTTAAAATGCAAAACTGTTGAAGATGTGCAATTGATAAACGTTTTGAAAGGAATTGCTCGTGGGAATAACTTGTCGTCTTGTTTTTTAAAACGAAATTGTATCATTGTAATATATTTGGAAAGGCCTTGTAAAAAACTAATGCGAATAATAACACGCTGAGCACAGAATCGTCTCTGTATTGTAAAATCACAATTTGAACCAAGATGACCAGCTTCAATGTATGAAGGGTGGAATCAGTACCCTTCAGACATGGTCTTATAGTCAACGTGGCACAAGTAGACAGAGCTAACCACAAAGCAATAATGTTTAACAGGTAAGCCATTTAATAATTTTTAATATGTTCAAATTCAATATTGAATGAGGTATTCTTATATGATTTGTAATTGTATTTAAACATTTACTGCTGTTTATTTTTAAATCTTCCTGGTGATATTCTATGATTTCACATAAATTTTAAAAAGTAGCTTGGCTTGTCAAAAAAGAGGATATTATTCAATGTCATCGATTTTCACTAATAAATAAATTGTTTCACATAAGCTGAACAACATATTAAAACGTAACACCGACTAAGACGGTTCATAACGAAATTAAAACAACCACCTAAAATCCACACATTGTTGAATCGGGTTGACTGACCCTGCAAAGTTCTCAGTGGGAGCAGTATCGTGATCATATGCGATGCTGCATGATTTAAACGTTAACCGCTCGTTGATCTCAATGTATAAATTAATGGTTCTTACTTCTCGAACACGTGTCACAACTTACAAAACTGTATTTGCATGGACTCATAACACCATGTTCTAACGGGCTTTGTTCCAGATCAGAATCATTATTCTTGAACATATGAACTCGTTTAAATACAAGTATTTATTGATTGATATTAACAATAATCTGAAAATATCCATTCCAATTCAATTCAAAGTCTATTATGATCTAGAGATATACCTTGCATATAATATGTTTGAAATTGAACGCAAACTGTATTAAATGTAATACAACTGATCCATTTTTATGAATATTTGACTTCTATCACATAAGCACCTTAACGTTACTTTTCTTAATAATGTTTCTCAACTGTCTGCTGAGGTCACGTGCGGCGCAGCAAATTCAAAAGCAACACCTACTTGGACTGTTCATGTCGAGACAACCACTGACAATTCACACCGCTATTCGAGACTGACCATGCATCTGATTTCAAATTGAGTTTTGTAATACAATACATTTCTCCTAAACGAATGTATTTTATTCAAGCGAGATTTATTATACTCTCGGGCAATATGTAATCAAACATTGATGGTTTTGTATAACTAACGCATTGTCGTCTAGAACTTTATTTACGAATTATTTAATAATAGTAAGACACAATGACAAACTCATTTTGGGGCGTAAGAAAGCGGTTAGAAAAATATTAATCTGTAACCATTATTTTGTTCCGCTTTTGAGGAATTTCCGCTATAGGCGCTATAGACTGTACTTACACGCTCAAGTGTGTTATACCCGAATATAATAATCAAGAGCTGTCATTTTATAAACATTTTAGTAAAAAAGTCATTTTTTGTTTACATAAAGCTAGTTTAGTTTCGGAATCAAATGAATTTTCGAATCGTTGTTTTAAACGGGATTGAACTTGAGAAAAAAATGCATTTACGTCGATTTTGATTATGAATATTGCTGCTGACATGAACGCAATACATACGCTTGGTCATACAATTATTCTTAAAGATGCTTTTATCTCTTATAACGTTGTGTCGAATAGCATAATCGCGATATTTGAAATGTTTGTAAGGTCAGGCGGAGCTTAAAAAAAGTTGTATGTATATTAAACATGAATATAGTTATAATAATATAATTGTACTCCTATCTGTAATCAGATTATCATACTCCCCATCAGCCGTCAACATAATTCGCAATAAACAGACTGTGGTCCCTGTATATATCATAAATAATCATGTCAGGTTAATGTTTGAAAATTAGACATTCGCAATAAACAGACTGTGGTCCCTGTATATATCATAAATAATCATGTCAGGTTAATGTGTGAAAATTAGACATTATACTTTCATCAAGTAGGGTTATAATGATGATTATGATGTTAATGATAGGATAATAATGATAAGTATGGTGATTATGAGGTTACAATAATGACAACGACTGCGATGGCGGTGATAATTATCAAGACTGTGGACGATGATTCTTGATAATGATGTTCATTTTGTTAACATCGAACGCACTCTGGTGTTCAATACCATAGTCGCAAAAATGTACATTTATAGATTAGTCTGGTCAGTAACGCTTTTTAGTTTTGAAAACCAAAATGGTTTTGACACTAAAATACATTGCAACAAAATAATGTTAACAATGATCGTAGTCATGGGCTCAGTGATTTTTGTGTAAAAATAGACCATTTACTTACAAAGTACCTAAATGTTGACTCTCAACTGAACGCAATAATCACAATGTGCTTTCTTTTTTTTTGTAGAAGTTATATAACACAGCCTAGACAGTAAGGTGAGATACCAATTGGTGCAACGGACATAAACTGTACCTTATTGATCTTCCGCCTGGTGCGTTTGATGTATCAGTGAACTAAATGATAAAATCTAGGTACACGTGCTTACTTAAATGTAACATTAACGATAAAGTTTAGGATGACGTTTTGTCACTATAGAACAGACAGATAACCAGAAAAATATTGTAGCAACCTATTTCATAGACGCATAAGATAAAAAAGGTACTAGACTTGGCTTTTTATTTTTCATATCCATATGAACAGTCACGTGTACAGTTCAATCAAGTTTTAGTCATAACACGGTTTTTGTTTTTAATTATGTGCAATCGTTGGTCAATACACGTTTTAATTTACGCTTGTTAATTTTACTGGACCATTGACGCTTAGAATTTACCAGTAGTAATTACACACTTTACTTTACATCAAGGATTGGTTTATACTGACATTGAATCAGTATTATTCAGTGTATTTGCGCATCGAATATTTCCTGCACGACAAATAGAGCAAAACGACTGTCTCGCTAGATGCTTTGCTTTGCCTCTAGCCCTATTATGTAAGTGGTCTGACAAGTTAGACAGACGATTGTTTGTGTAATACAATATTTAGAAACTGGCTACACACTGATTTTGATGTGTGTATGGACAAATACTAATTAGTTAATTACCAAAATTAAACATTGTGCATATGTCTTGTATGAAGTATTTAATGCAGTTACCTCCAAAATAATATGTGCTTACCGTTTCGAGCGCAACCTTGAATCAGAATGAGACAACGTTATTAAAAAAAAACTATATAAATCGGCAGAACCCGATATCTGTTTGCGAGGCCAAATACATAATTAACGATAATAGCGACATATTAACACGCACTGTACAAAGCGTTGCACATTATTCGTATTGATTATCAATTTTTAACTCATGACTGTCACTTCTGATCAATAATGGCAAAGAGAATGAGTATTTTAAAGGAGGCAATCATTTGAAACATTTGATGATATTAGTACTGTAACAGCCGGATTTGCTCTAGAATGAGCGAATAGGTAGTCCATTATTGTGTCCTCGTCCTCGTGCTCTATCATATTAATGAAAGTGTTTAACGTATAATTGATTGGGAAACGATTGTAAATACTAGCATATCGAACTATGCTGATACAATCATTGCTTCGCGCATAAATTCCTGAACATACCTTGTACTGGGTTCAAAGCTGATGTTTGTATTTTCAACATTGATTTAGACACATTACATATATCTATAACGTATTGGATTTCAACATGTACGCAATATATCTGTAAGTTGTCTTGAAAACCAATTATATAATTAAGCATCGTGTTCAGTGTTAAAGAGGAAAACTTTTCGCGTATAATTACCGTTAAGTGCACATGAAAGTTACCATAATTCCACTAGTAAAACATATTCAACATTTCCAGAGCAGACCATAATGCCATCATACATTACTGATCATCCAAACATCCGAAATAACGGACATGAACCAGATAATAAACCTTTATTACTCATACAGCCATGGCCTAACGGATTTTTATATCGATAAAAACATAAAGTCAACATGGGGTATGTGTAATGATTTTATAACGATATTTACATAAAGTCAACATGGGGTCAATATAATTATATAAGAATTGCCCCATTCTGAAACGAAAGATCTTTTTTGTTTTTGGCCAATTGGATGTTTGCGTGTTGACTTCGCAGTTATTTTATGCACGTATTGTTTTACAGCGCGTGTCTATCGACTTTTGCTAATAATAGTTTGCATTATAATTTTGGCAACAAGGGCCTAAGCCTTCCGGATCTAATAATCATAAGTCCTAAAAAAGCTCTAAAATAATATCATTGTAGTGTGAAAGGAATGTTATTATTTAACGGATATCTCCGCACCAGGTTATTTGTTTAATACATTAAGGTTACTACTCATTACCCGGATATTATTTTACCTCAACTCTCTTTGACGTCATAAATGAGCTAACTTTTTTTAATAAAATCACGATTTTTTGCAGGGGCGTACATTCATTAAAACAATAATATTGATAGCAGTACATATTATCAGAGCCGTATTGCAAAAATCCAAATGGAGGTATATATTGACTGTCATGAATGGGTATATACTTTTGTTAAGAAAAACACACTTTATGCGAACGAATTGTATTTGCGAAAATCAATTTTAGAATATTTCCCATATTTCCTCATCGTTTTGAAACAGTATTAACAATGGTGGCAGGAGAAGTGAATATTGGTTTTAAAAACGTGTGGTCAACAACTATGTGACTATAACGCATACTAAGTACGCAACATTTGCACTACCCATGTAAATGTCCACGCCTATCCGATAATAGCTTTATCGGGTATATATAGTTTGTAACGATTTGTTGCATTTAGAAAAGTGTATTTCCAATGAATTAGAGACGAGTCATACATATACATTTTCAACGAGATCATAGGAGCGAGAACAAAAAGTAAGATATGCAATATTACATATTAGAGGTTGCTTGATTTAAATTGAAATTGTCTGCTTATTGATTCTTTACTCGGTGTATGACTTATATTAACAATGTTATAGATTCTACTTCTACTGACGTTTTACTGCATGTTCACTAGGTAATAAGAGGTATTTAAAACATGAAACAATAAGGAGCTGTTCTACGCTAGACATGGATTTTATGAATAAGTTTTATTAATAAATAAATATACATGTCTTGCTTTTTATGCATATAATATGTTTATCCCATGCCGAAACTTTTCATTACAAGACAAGACAAATACTTATTCAGACTTGCACAGTCTACATCGTCTAAGAACTAGAAATTTCACATACAATTATGTCACTGAGATAAACATAGTATAAAACACCATAAGCAGCATCGTTTACGGTTACGAAAAGGCTAGGTAAAATATTTATTATATATGGAGGAAAACTATTTAAAAAAACGTAACATGTGTTGTTCGAAATTGATTTTTGTTTTTGTCATTTGTGCAGGACGATTCTAGAACCACTGGAATCACAACCATGAACGGAATTCTTGTTAACCTCACCTTCAATGTCAGTGATTTAAATAACGGAACAGAGCTTACCAAAAAGGAGCTTCTCATCCGGGCTTTGGACTATTTCATCTTGCCAGCAATCGTGATAATGGGCATCATAGGAAATATTATGTCATTTGTTACCTTTGTGTCGAAGCCACTCGGACTGTTCTCCTCCAGTGTTTTGCTAGCAGTACGGAGTTTGTCAGATCTGGGCTTTCTAGGAACGGTTATTGTGATTTGGCTGTCCGGGGTCTTCGAACTGCACCTTACTGACGTGCAGACCGTTTGCCAACTGTTGGTTTTTGCGAGTTATGTTTTCGGATGCTTCTCTGTTTGGCTAGTTGTTCTAGTGACTGTAGAAAACTTCCTCAGAATATTCAAACCGTTTACGGTATCAAAGATATGCACGACGAAAAAAGCAAAAATCATCAGCATGAGTATGGCCGCTGCAATTATTGGCATCTACTGTTTTCCGTTTTGGACCCTGGGACCACAATGTCGGCCTGAAAACAGTTACAAAAGATTCGTTAAAATTATGGTGTATGTGGACGCTGTTTTAACAATGGTTTTACCTGTGTGCATCATTTTTCCAGCGATGGTCGCAATTATTATGTCCTCTCTCGGATTATGTGTACGTCGAAAAAAACTGAGTACAAGTTCTTTAACAGGAAACCGTCCACTCAAGAAAGTAACAAGCATGCTGTCTGTAATTACCTTGTCATTTCTAATACTGAATTTACCATCGCATATTGTGCGTATTAACCTGTTAATCAACATAAATGAAAACCACTATATTCAGACAAACGCTTCTTTAAGTCAGTCAATTACTCTCCTACTATACTACTCATCTTTTTCTATAAATTTTGTGATATATTATATGTTTGGAAGTCGATTTAGAAACGCGTTTAAAAATCTATTCTGTCATCGGTGTGGTACAAAACCAAGTGCAAACGATAACAACGACATTGATCCACCTGCTGATCGTAAAATTGTCCGGGTCAGAATTCGCTCAAAGGCCTCCTCGATTCAACAGCCGTCATTCAGTTCTGCGTGCTATTATCCAGGTTCTGGACTACGTTTTGCAAGCGGATCGGCTGTTTGAATGGTTTGAATGCTGCTTTCCTTATACCAATAATATTTAAATAAACCGTATTAACGAAATCATATATTGCATAGAGCATTATGACGTTGTTTTTTTTGAAACGCAACACTGTACATAATAAGACCTCGCCAGAATTTCGGATTGGTATACAGTAAGACTTCAACAAATGTGCACAATGTTTTTTTGTGTGTGTTTACAAAAGCAATTTACGTTTAAGGAAAACGAACATAGACTTGTATGTGCATCTGTCGTGGTACCAACGATAAGAGGTTACACAGAGTTTACACACGGGTCATACAGCATACAGTGCTATATGTAACATATTACGTTTGCTAATCATGATCGAAGACAATACTGAAAGGAGTTGAATTTTAACAACTTTTGAAGCGATCTACTGATATGCCTGAAAATAATGTTCGTTTTCTGAGACATACGCAATTATTTTACAACAAGCCTCTGGCTTACGGCACATTTGAGCTTAGAGGAGTTTAAACAAAACGTATTGTATATTTGTATGCAAAACGTGATGCTTAGGTTTGCATGATTATAAAAACATAGGTCTTTTAAATTGGAACAGGTAGATTATGACTAGGATCATCAATAGCGTTCTCTGATTTTATTTAGGCTTCATGTCCAGACTAATGAATGTCATAAACACTATATTTATTATAAACGTGTGTCTTTTATTACCACACATTTTCTGTAACTAAAATCAACACTTACAATTAAAAAGGACACAATATCAAAACAAAGCATTTCAATAGCCATTATTGTGTATGTATAAACATTTTGATCATTCTAAGCATTAGATATATTAATATTTGTCTAATAACCAGGCATAAAGTTGAGCAGCATTGATACAAACATTCAATACTCCAAACTTTGCTTTTGATGTCAAAAAATATGTATATGACATCTTTACAACAATTATATCAATAGTTTATTATACAGTGGTACTTTTTTGGTTAAAAGCTTGTAGAATTCATTGTTAGGTTTAACAATATGACAATTTATACCGTTATGTTTTCTTTACTTTTGAATTGTATAAAAAAAGTAAAGTATACTTTCTGAATTATACTATGTTTAAACAATCAACGTTCGCAATAAATTGTATCCATAATCATATAAATATTATATTCAAGTCCGTATATAACCATGCAAATGTAAGCATCGATTTTCAATACATCGATAATACTACTTGATAATAAAGTGATATGTACGTCAGCGGAAATTAGCGAACATTATCACGCAATACTTGAATCTGCCGTACAATGTGATTTCTTTTAGAACAATACTCATAATGTCGTTTATCAACAAAACAATCTACCTACGAAAAAAGTCACTTGCGATTTTAGTGTTTGAAAGCGTTATTTAATTATTCTATGCTTTGTTGATTGTTATCATTACTCTTGTTTACTCACTTTATTGTACGAAAAGGGATTTTTTTTAGTGAATCAACGAAAAAGTTGAATATGAAACAGTAGCAACGAAAGCCTTTGTATTTGTAACATAAAATTGTGTTGAATTTATTCAACTCATGTGTATGTTGTTAGTATATATTATTTGTTTTTGTGTATTTCTGTTGTTGTTTTGTTACAATTTAGTACGCATTTTACTGTGTAAATGCTGTCTGCGTTGTATATATTATTTTTTTTTGCATTAGTTAATAAAAATATTGTAAAAAAATCATCTATTACATTACAGATTAATTTAATTTGAATCCCAACTGCCGGCAGCCACCAGTACTTTGGAGTCGTTATATTAAAATAAACTCCGTCTTATATTAATTAAAGCACAACTCTGGCATTTATTTAACACGTGAACATTTGTTTGGATAGGTTGTCTGATAATTTTTAATAAATCTTCGAATTCATTACAATTGTAGTTGTTATTTACTTGTATATTGTTGTGTTGTTGTTAATTGATATTTTGGGTTTGTAAATTAAACAATGGTCCGCTTCAAACTACATATGTTTTGTTGAATTGTGTTTGTTTACCCAGCACTATTTGTAAACTCACAAGGCATGTGAAATAATTGACTGTATTAGGTGTTATCTTTTTTCAGACATTGTTATACCATGTTCATATTCATTATATATTGCGATCTATCAACGAACTAGTATTGTACATTTTAGGTCATAAGTCATCTCTGCGAGTACAGATCAATTTCTGCTCACACATTCAGTACCAAAAATTATATCTACAGTAACAAGGTTTGCCACATTATTGTCGCCCACTTTTCAGCTGTTGTGCTGCATTCAGTTTATCTGCACTGGTGAGATTGTCCGACGTATTTGCTTGCGAACATTCTGCACTATACTAACATGTATACTATTTGTTTAATGTTTATGATGTTATTCTATTGGAAATCTAGAAAAATATACTAACATCATCATAAGTATAATTATTATACACAATAATTATTATATCAAGGGAAGTGCAGAAACAACAACAGTTGATTCCTATATTGTGCCTATGTTTTTATGCTTAAGATCATATCTGTAAACGATGCTGTTAGGAATGAACTTTAATAAAGCCTGTTTTGATAAAAATATATAATACATTGTCATATGCATAACTACTATTCCAAATAATAAATTGATATAACAATATATAAATTATTTATCAAAGTTTTCGACATACTTTAATATAAATTGGACATCTGCAACTCGGAGTACCGATCAGAATAGTCTGAATTGACTTGACAGTCGTGCACTTTAATATAAAGAAGTGAAACTTAAGACCGAAGTTTTGTGATTGCAAGTGTTAAGTTACTTCCCTTGCAAAGTTGTAGACCGGTATATGTATTAAATAATGATGCTGGTGGTGGTTATGGCTTATATATATTATGGTTAGTTAAGAATAATATCGAACTACCAACGTATTTACTACATGTATGATGTTGTTGGTGTCTTACTTTTCACTTTGCTATGGAAAAACTATTTCTCGGTTAAAAGATAAGAAAACCTTATTGACTAAACTGATGATGCTGATGTTGGTAGTTTCGTTCTGGATGGCTGTTTGTTATGGGATATGATTGCCCGAGAGAAGTGTATATACTATTAGTGTAGCTATTCCAACTCTATAACTATATGAGCTATACGACCCTTTGAGCTGTTCATTTGTGTAATCATATCCTCGATGTATTCAAGAAAACAACTATATATACAAACAACGTTTTGAACGAAATGATGGGGATATTGGTAGTGGAGTATTTTACTTCTCAAGGCTAAGTTATAATACATGTATGTTAGACGTATGCAGTAATGTTTTCTGCTAAAATAATGATGCCGGTGGTTTCTTGAAATTTGGGTATAATACGATGATGTGTATTTCACCCTATCAGTAAATCGAGTCGCCACTTTCAGAAATTCTCCAACAGCAGAACGAAAAAATGGTCAATGATTTATATTTTTCTTAACGCTTTCTTATAATAGTTAAAGCTTTCAAATGCAAACTACGATTTGCATATGACTCAATAGCTTTCTAGACGACCCTGCAGAAGTTAAACAAAACTATAAACGTTTAATCGAATATTTGCTGTAAGTATAATAATTCTAGATTCATGATACTAAATTTGTTTATCAGAGTTTGTTTGTATTGCAAGAAAACGCTTTGAAATAAGATGCAGGATCATTTGCCAATAACGGTGCAACAATATATGAACTATCAGTGATCGCCTTAAAATTGTTTTGAACAGTCACATAAGGTGTTGCGGTTTAAATTGCTGTTTTGCACGTGACCACGGAAGACAGTTGAAAAATAAAGCAGTACATGGAAAAGTGTCATTAGGGTGGTAAAGTGATATGAGTAAAATATAAATAATAATGGATTTTGGTTGTTACCATTGAATTTGATGTGGATATTGTCATATTGTCAAAATACTATCAATAACTCATTTGCTTAACACTAAATTTCATTCACAAGATTGTGGTTTGGAACAAGCCCCTTAAGAAAACGTTTGTGGTAATGTGATTCCATGCAAATACAATAAA
>VMBQ01002761.1:51994-94119 GCA_007657795.1 Dreissena rostriformis
TATATATATATATATATATATATATATATATATATATATATATATATAAACATTAAACATTGTCTTAACGAGTGTCATTTTAATTTCTTTTTTCAAATGTTCTAATGCTACTTTAAGACTGAATGGGTGGTTAACTTTTGATGGAAAACGTTAAACCCGTTCAATTGTCATTAACACAATACAAAAGAAGCCAATGTGAAATTACCGCCGTATTCGTCTTCATATAATTTCGTTATTTAAATAACGTTTCGATAATCAATTTTCGTCGATTTATAGTAGTTATTTAGCGTTGTTGTTCGTTATTATGTTTGATAAGTTTAATCTTGAGATTACTCAACGTTACGTAAAAATGAAAACAACCTCGGAACGTATGTTTACTCAATGTGGGAGCACACACACACCGTTAACAAACCGACACACATTTAGAAAAACGTGCGTAACTTTATACGTACGCTAATTTTCTTAGCATACCATGCAATTCACCATGAATATTGTTGTTCATATATGTATCTGTCTCATATTTATGTTGATTAGTTCGCCACAAAGTTCCTATTGACCATGAACATACACAATAAATATTAGACATTGGAACTGCCCATTATTAAATAACAATTTCAAACAGTTTAATTATACTTATATACAGTTTTAATTCACGCATAACGTTTACGACCCCAGCAATAACTCTGCACAAAAATGAATGACTAACATATACGCAAATATATTCATATATTTGCATATGCGCTGAAACACTGTTGAAAACGGAGGCTCTGCGACGCGTGTATATATCATAATCAGGGATCAGAATTACGTGACTTGGTGGGGTTCACTAATAGAAGTTAAAAGTTGTAAACACACCGGTATGTTTTGTTTTTCTTCAAATAACTCTGTTAAACATTTTTTTTTCTGAAGAATTTCAACAAGTGCGTAAAAGACAGTTTTTATGCTGCTTATGGCAATGTAGAATACGTCAGAAATACTTTTTTAATAAGCCTGTGTTCTTGGGCAAAAATTCGATGTGTACAGCATTCATGTAGACGGTTATGTTCTGAGCCTGTCAACATTTTGACACCAATTTCAGACGTATTCAATTATTTTTTCTTAAATCTTAAGGTATCGTTACAGACTGAAAACACAACAATCTGTTATGCACTACAGATTTGTGCAAATGTATTTCAATAACTTGAGATATTTGCACAAATAAAGTTCTCATCGGTGTGTTGACATTCTGTCCAGTCCGTATGTAGACCCTGAATACTCCGTTGATCCTGCACCCTGGTGTATATATCATAATGTCTCTCAATTATTCGTATTGTTTCTCGGAAAAACTCGACGCCATGTTTCACACATTTGACACGAATTTCAATGTTGTATTTAGCGATTATAGCAATCACTTAGCACATTCGACGAAATGACGCAGGTTTTTCCAATTAATATTCCAGTCCTGCGTTTAATTGCACGTATGTTTACTGCCAGAAAACAAATATGCGTAAACAAGGCGACATGTGTTAATACATTGACTTTTATTCCCAATCGGCCAGAGTTATTGACACTATCTGACCTGAAGGGGATCAATACTGGGCTTGTAAGCTTGTACTCATAATGTTAGGTTGCAATAATCAAAGAACGTCTGACATTATGTGGTCACTATGTATTAAAATTCTCACGAAACACGAAAACATGTTTACTTCGTGTTTATGTAAATTGATCTTTGTTCGAAATGGTTTATGTTTTGCATTTACTTCAAATGCATGCTGTTATTGTAATGTATGAAAATGACGATGAGCTTTACATGCTTAAGACTGAATACACTATTCTGTTCTGTTCTGTTCTGTTCTGTTCTGTTCTGGTAATGCTATATCGTTAGTCACGGTCGTCAATAACGTTTATTGTATTTGCATCGTTTAGATTTCTTATTTTTAGATGCTGATTAATGTTGCAATGCTAGTTATTGTCTAGTGTGATGTATTAAGTGTTTTCATTTTGAAGTTTTGTCCAATGGTAAAGCAGTCTTGATCTTGCAAATGCTAAAATAATTGTGTAATCTTTGTTCACTAGTGTATTACACTTTATCAAGTCTGCACATGTTAATCAGGGACGACACTTTGCGCCTAAACTGGATTTTTGGTAAGAGGAGACTTTCTTTAACCGACAAATATCATAAAAGCGGAAAGTGTCGTCCCTGATTAGCATGTGCAGACTGCACAGGCTAATCTGGGACGACACTTAACGCACATGCATTAAAACCCCTTTTCAAAGAGCGCGGCCCATATGTTAATGTATTTACCAACATATTGTACATCTTGTAAGCGATCCACGCAATGTTAACAATTGCCCCAAATCAATCAAATCAAATTTTTCCATCGTTAAACATACACATTTTTATTGTTTCCCAATGTTAACTGATGAAAACGTATGCATGTGTTTTATGTTCGTAACTGTTATGTTTTAGGTCAAGCAAATTTTGGAATCGTGTTGGTGTAAACGATATAATTAATTTAATATATCGTGTATACGATGATATTGTGACCTATATATGCACAGGTGTGATTTTGCAATTATAAAGTTTAGTCTAACGTAGGTAATTAATATAAAGTTTTACATTCCATAACAAACCCCACACCACATCGAATATTTCTAATAATTGAGTTTGTAGTTGTACAAACGAGAAAACAGACGCTCGAATATCTTTTCAAGAAATCGTTTAAACTATAGGTTGGACCAGTATTATAACATGTAATATTATATTCAAATTAACATCGCATATACACACTAAGTTAGACGACTGAATAGAAAGACTATAGCTGGTAAGGACTTAATGTACGAGGATGAATCGCATTGATTGAAAATTGACAACATAAATTAAACTTTGACAGAATAATAACTGTTTGTACTTTTGTAAAAGAACAGAGGAACCGTTCGAGATAGTGACGTCATGTATTATTGTAATTATGGAAAAAAAAAACATATCAATTACAATTGGACAATACTCATTATAAATCAGCATTATACGCATAAAAAACGTCATGCTTGTCATGCAAATTGTTAATGTTATAAATGATATATTCGCCATATTGTATCGTGTCAGAGATATTTGTATCATCTTTCTCTCCGAACAAGCCCTCTTGTAGGGTCTAAGTATAGCGGCTAGTAGTGCTAATCAAAAGGACGCAGCGATTGGTCACTTAAAATTAACACTTTTGCGATCTCAACTAATATATATATATATATATTTGCCCTGAACACATCTATGTTTCCAGTTTGCCGTTGAAATCTATAAAGCTGGATAAATGATCAAAACGCATACAATAGTGAAAAAGGTAAGTCATTTTTAAATTGTACATAATTTATATTAATTTTCGATGGATTTGATTCCGGGTTTATCATGATAAACTAAAGTGTTTATTAACAAGCATATACAAATGCATTTGTATTAAATATAGTAATTAAATATATACTCCAACACAGCTAAATTGCATAGTTCAACGTGAACATTGTACCGGAAAATAAAACAAAAAACATTGCAACACTGGATGAAATAATACAGTGTTGGTGACAGTGTCGATTATATTATGTTACAAAGAAGTAAATCCGCATTGACATTCCATTTAACAGTTTATATTGGTACCAAGAATTTTTCGAACAAATATATTGTAATCCAGATTTATTGAAAAAGAGACTTTTGACAAAATGAACGTAATGTAGGTTTGTTACACTGTATACCAAATTTAAATGTATTGAATTATATTTTACTATGTACTTTACCATCTTAATATATATTAAAATATTTAGATCACTACATAAACAATGGATTCAAACAGCACAGAGAACACTACCAAAGACAATGACATATCTTCGAAATATGATGCTACCCATGCTGGAATTGAGCTGGTCCTGGTGCCCGTCATTGCTGTGTTCGGCATGGTCGGCAACGCCTTCTCATGTGCAATGTTTGTAACGAAGCCGCTGAATAAGAATTCTTCAAGTTTGTTCTTGGCATTGAGAAGCGTATCGGACAGCGGGTTTCTGGCAACGCTATTGATTATCTGGATGTCATCAATTTTCGACCTTCGTTTGAGTCATACACTTCCAGTATGTCAACTGATGATATACCTGACATATGTGTTTAGCTGCAGTTCCGTATGGCTTGTTGTCTTGATAACGTTGGAGAACTACGTACGCATATGTAAGCCGTTCCACGTGTACAAGATATGCAAGCGAAATAATGCAGCGATCATTAGTGTGTGCATGACTGCAGTAATACTATGTTGTTACTGTTTTCCGTTTTGGACCGTTGGTACGGATTGCCAGCCATTAGAAAAGCATCATGACACAATACAAACAATGGTGTATGTTGACAGCGTAATGACAATGTTTGCACCAATAGGAATCATGGTTTGTGCACTAATGGCGATGTTCTGGTCAGGTAAATGTAAGAGATCATATTTACATCGCAAAAAGACCGCTACATCTTCTAGGACGGGTGCTAATCCAGTAAAACAGGTGACAACAATGCTATTTGCAGTAACTATCATTTTCCTTATTTTAAATTTGCCTTCACATACCGTACGCCTTCGGTATATGGATTTATATGTTATCGATTCCGTGATAATTTCTCAAAATGAATCGGTCTTTCAGACTGCTTCCATGATGTTACACTACATGTCACTAGCAATTAACTTTGTCATATATTACACGTTCGGAAGTAGATTCAGGGCAACTGTTAACGCAAAAGTATTTAAAAGCTTCAAAGCAGCCCAGAAGACTGATATCAGAGCTTTTGCTAAGAAACGCAATTACCGGAGAAATACGAACATATCCGATTTCACCATAGTAACTGCTAACAACGTCCATCTTACCAGCGGCTCAGGAATACGCTCCGGGAAAGCCGTATATGTTTAGACTCCAGCAGAAAGTAATGCAAACTTTCATGTAAATATTTCAAGGTGTTATTAGTATGATTTTAAATATGTCTTTGTAACAAGTGATGTATTGTGTTTTCTGAACTAAAGGAATAGATGTGTATACATAGCATTCTATGTATTGTTGTTTTGTTATATAAAATTTGCAAAATAAAATTTGTTTTGCGTAACCTTCTTCTAAATGTATACAGCTACGTGACATAACCTGAAATATATAGTTAGTCTGTATTTTGAAACAGAATATTCACTATGTTGATTTTTCATGTATTGAAATTGATGCACATGCCAAGATAAAACCTAGCGCGAGGCAAACTTTATTTCGTAAATTAAAGGTGTCGTTGAAACGGGGCTTTTATAGTCACCTACAATGAGCTTAATAAACTACGTTTACATTGACAAGCGATGACAGCCCAAAGTTCCCACGAAAAGCACTTCACACCAAACGCCCATATATGAAAGGTCGCTAAGATCTCCACTCGAATACATTGGAGGAAGGTGTCTGTTGCTATGGTAACATATCGTATCAACTAAACACATTTGAATATATGTTGTAGTGTTGTTTTTTACTCTCTTTTGTTTTCAATGATTGGGATATATTGATGGCAACCATTTAATTTGTATCGGACAGACCCGGGTTGATGTGTGTTGAGTTTGTGTGATTGTTGAATAAGTTTTTTCACTGATTGAAACTCGTGTACAACTGTTTTACTTTATTTGGTCAAACGAGACTATACTATTTTCAAAGAAAGCGGTTTGTTATAAATATAGTAACAACTTATCAAGTTCGGTTAATTATTTTAAGAAGCAGGATTAAGATTGTAATAAATTAATAAGGTACACCTACAGATAATATCTATTTAAACTAATGGCCAATTTACATTAAAAAGGTACTAAATGAACGAGCTAAGGGAGACTTCTGTGGTATTTTTACTTGTAATGGTAGATGTACATTAGAGTATTTTATATGTTCCCCAAATGTGTTTCACAACGTTACTAAGTTAGGAGTGTTTTTACTATTAAGCTGTCCAATAAACTCTGCTCTATCGAAGTATTGTTTCATTTTGAAAATGGCAAGCTTGCCAATAATAGTTTAAAATTACCAAAACCAAAATTATGAGAAAATGGAAACAACAATGACATTTTGATACAGACTGCCTGTTGGGATCGGTCGTAGAAAGTGACATATGGCTTTATTTGTTTGCTCAAAACATGTTATATATTTATTATCGCACTGTGTGTTTGTTAGACAAATAACTTATTTCGGTCTTGGCTTGCTGTAAATATAACTTCTTCATAAACAAAAACATGTTTGCTATATTTAACACATATCGTAATACGTTCTTGACAAGAATTACCATTTATTTTGCCATAATTGTTTTTAGGATTGCTATGAGACTATTATGAAATCACATAACTATAAAACAGCTTAAACGAATTATCGTTTTCTTAGGACTTTCCATGTTTTATTGCATTAAAATCGAATGACGAGCGTAACCTAGAACCATTGATAGGTTCGAAACACCAGAATTAGTGCTGAAGAGATCACATCTTTATGATCTTTTGTGAAACATTTATACTATTGAACCAGATGTTGTACATTCTGACATATATACAGACAGACAGACAGACAGACAGACAGACAGACAGACAGACAGACAGACAGACAGACAGACAGACAGACATAAACGGTAACAGTGTAACGTACAAAACATCGACCGTATTAACGGACTATTAAAAGACAATTGCAGGTATATACAAATATTGAGATACACAAACTCCAAAACAACCAACTTATTATCCAGTTGGTCAGATATACATATATTTCATTAAACATTCAACTAAACTAACACACATGTAAGAAATAACGTCGGGGAATATTATACAGACTTACATCACAGACAAAAAAAACATCGTCCATAGGTTTATGGATTGACAGACCGGCATAAAGTCTTAGCACGAAACACGTCAAACATACTGAAACATACTGAAGGATATTTTGAAAACAAAATTTGATTAACAGACAAAAAGTCAAACAATAAGAATTTGTTCTAGTTTATTGAAAACGGCAACCAGAAAAAAATCGCAAACTTAAGAAACAAATTTCTTGAAAATTTGCTTTTGTGAGATAACATATGCGATACAAGTGGGATATTTTTCTTATTTTGAGATATGTTTCCATGTTACCTACAGAAATACTTTATTTTATCAAATGATATTAATATAAATGACAAAATATTTTGCCGATTGCGTTTTCTTTAATAAAGTTATATATTTTGCTTAAAAACATTGGCTTCAGTATGTACATTTATATAGCATAACTGATATTACCTCTTCTACGCGTAAACTTGAACTTTATCCGATTTTAATATATAGATTTAAATGTATACGGTTTATTGTTTCACACACGCCCTCTATGACATTAATCAAATCTAGACGCGGTACAATTTATCGAGTTTGTGATATAATATTTGGTTGTTCTTAAATAAACTTGATCATCAACAAAGGACAGTGATAACATTAAAAAAAATGAAATTCCAATATACGCATATATACTGAAATTGTTACTTTCGGTAAATATATAGTATACTATGTGACATTGTAGCATTCGCTCAGAATTAATATTCCAATGTCACCTGCAGTACCCGGTTCACTGTTAAATTTAACTAATACAAATATTCCTGACGTTATTTAATGTGAGTGCACATGGAAAATTTGTATCATAATCATAATTTTTGTTTAAATATAACGTCACAGTAACAAACACTGTTAGATACTTTCTATAAATTCTATAAAGTATGACGGCTCTCATTTTCATTCTCAAGTGAAGATAACAGTACACACCAATATCCATATCACACAATCATACGTGCAAAACGAGATAACTGAACCAGATGAGAACAACTAGTGATGTCCGAATTTTAGTGCTGTCAAATGAAACACACTTATGTCTTGTTACCACTCTCAGTTAATGTGTTAACATGTTCTTCAATTTCAAATTCAAACTGTAAATATCTGTTCGTTGTATACTTTCATAGTCATCTTCACGTATTTTCGACAATGTTCGGTATAGAAGAATTCAGTTTAAATTTATTGGAATGGATTGTGTGGTTGTCGTTTTTGTTTTGGTTTTGTGACATATAGACACTTGTCACTTAACTGGTTTTTCATTTTCTGCAGTCAAACGATATGCACATTGTTTTTCATGTGCAAAATACGTACACTTTTTTCGGAGTGTCGTTTTCTGATACAGTATTTTTCGTCGATTTTACATTATTTTCGACGTTTTTCAAATTGTTTTTATAGAATGACGAATACACAGGAGGGGATACAGATTGTCTGGTTTATAATATTTTATGGTTTTAATATGACGTTATTGCGCGAATGGGATATGCACTGAATATAACTTCCGGAAATTATTACTACTTTCAGTTTGGAAATGCGATGGTACTGATGCTTTTTAAACGGACACAGGGATACCGTTTAAACGGTAACGTTTCGTTTATTTCATTTCGTTTAAACGTTTAGAAAAAACTGTAAACGTGATACCCTTACCTACCGATGGGCTTACCGGACAGCCGAGTACCAACCGATGGGCTTACCGGACAGCCGAGTACCTACTTATGGGCTTACCGGACAGCAGAGTACCTACCGATAGGCTTACCGGACAGCCGAGTACAAACCGATCGGCTTACAGGACAGCTGAGTACCAACCGATGGGCTTACCGGACAGCGGAGTACCAACCGATGAGCTTACCGGACAGCTGAGTACCAACCGATGGGCTTACCGGACAGCGAAGTACCTACCGATGGGCTTACCGGACAGCCGAGTACCTACCGATGGGCTTACCGGACAGCCGAGTATCTACCGATGGGCTTACCGGACAACCGAGTACCTACCGATGGGCTTACCGGACAGTCATGAACATATTGATGGGCTTACCGGACAGTCGAGTAAATACCGATGGGCTTACCGGACAGCCGAGTACCAACCAATCAGCTTACCAGACAGTCGAATACTTACCGGTGGGCTTACCAGACAGCCGAGTAATTACCGATGGGCTTACCAGACAGCCGAGTACCAACCGCTGGGCTTACCGGACAGCCAAGTTCCAACCGATCGGCTTACCAAACAGCCGAGTACCTACCGATGGGATCACCAGACAGCCGAATATTTACAGATGGCTTACCAGACAGCCGAGTAATAACCGATGGGCTTACGAGACAGCCGAGTATTTTCAGATGGCTTACCAGACAGCCGATACCAACCAATGCGCTTACCGGACAACCGAGTACAAACTGATGGGCTTACCTGACAGCCGAGTACCAACCGATGGGCTTACCAGACAGCCGAGTATCTACAGATGACTTACCAGACAGCCGAGTACCAATTAATGGGCTTACCAGACAGCCGAGTACCAACCGATGGGCTTACCAGACAGCCGAGTATCTACAGAGGACTTACCAGACAGCCGAGTACCAACTGATGGGCTTACCAGACAGCCGAGTACCAACTGATAGGCTTACCTGACAGCCGAGTACCAACTGATGGGATTACCGGACAGCCGAATATCGCGGCCACGGGATGCTTCATCTCCATAACTGCATCCGAACGTGTCTATTGGAGACCACGTTCGGATTTAAGAATCAAAAGCGTTAGTTGCATGCTGATTGTACGTACCTGTAAGAGCTTCCAATTCAAAGCTTTTAATTGACGAGCTACTGTCTGAAGTAAATCACTTTTGACCTCTGTGTTGATTGTATGGCATTTTAAAATATAAACATATTACAGAATGCAATCAAAAACTGTACAACATCAAAGTCTTATACAAACAGATCAGAACATAATTTGCTTACATATAAACTTTACAGTTTCTAGTGTTAAACAAAATGATAATACAAAATACATGAATATAGTAAGTCGTTTTTGAAGAAATATTATAATCAAGTAATGGATGAACTTTACAGATATTTAAACAAAAACACGTTTTATCTCACATGTAAAAAGCGTATCTAGCTATTTTTGGAACCGTTTTAGTATGTCGTTGTAATCGAAAGACTAGAACAATATTTTTTAAGAACACAAAATAATAAAATTTGAATCCTAATCCCATAACATTTAAGAAGCACACACAATACCGAATTAAATTTATATTAATTGTGTATGCAACAACTATATAGGCATATACAAGCTACAGACCTAGTTTAATACAGCATTTCACATAATGTCACAGTATATTAAGTTTAAAGTTATAAATATAACACAATCATACATTGCTATGAGTATCAAGTTGGCGAATGGTAAGTGCTTCTGTTATGAACTTTTCTAACTTGAACATTTCACTTTTATTTTGTGTGGTTAATAACTGCGTGAGTTTGAACATGTTCGGTCTAACTCTATAATACGTTTTGATCTGGTTTGCTCTTATTCGGACAAATTTGGCACATTTAAACAAAAAGTGGATTTCATCTTCAACTTCATTTGTTACATAATTGGCAGATCCGCAAATTTCTTTCCATTCTATCATATCTACCAGTCTGAATTCTCGGATTATGTGCACAGATACGTAATATCGTAATCGCTAATCTAACATTTCTTGAAACAATAAAATGAGACGAATAAAACGAGCATGTTGTTGTCCTGCCTTATAAACAATAAGTAACGTATTATCATTAATATCTCGTGTCCATTCTTGTAAGTATTCGTCGATAATTCTTTGTTTGAACACAAAAAAGCCTCATTTATTTGTGACCACACATAATTAAATCCGTATTAAAATAGTAGGTCCCTCACCTTTTCGAACCAGTTCAATTTGTATTATCAATTAAGTCAGCCAAACCATCTTCCATTATGGATCGTAATATAATATTGTCACTTGTAGCTATTTTAAACCAATATTGTAAAATGCGTACATAACTGTTAATATATAACGGGTATCTACCAAGTTCGCCGTGAACGCCTACATTTGCAGTTGATTTCCTTACACAAAGAACAGCTTTGCAGAATTTAAGGTGCATTTTTTCTAACTCTGTACATTTTAAGAAACCCCATATTTCGCACGAGTATGATATAATTGAAGAGACAAACGCATCACATAACTGCAAAGCTACCTTTGGTTTACAACTTTATTTTTTCAGGTTAGATACCAATATGTTCAGTGCTTTTAGGCCCTTACCACGAAAAGTGTTAGTATTAAGATTGAAATTTCCGATATAATTAAGTGTAACACCCAAATATATAAAGTCAATTATAATTTCTATGTTATCATTTCCATACTTTCAAATCTCATTACGTTTGGTAGTTCCTTGTTTACGGAATACTGTTTTGTTTTTTTGGTTTTCGGTATATTTATTTGCAGCCCCCATTTACTACAATAATCATATAAACGATCAATATACATTTGTAGGTCTTCCGGCGTTTCGCCTATTACAACCATATCGTCTGCAAACAATAGTACAATTAAACATAGGTCTTGTATATATTTATTCCCGCATTATGTCTATTTTGTAAAAACATTTCAAGATCGTGTACGAAAAGAGAAAAAAAGTATCGGTGATTTTATCTCCCCCTGTCTTAGTCCGACTGCTATATTAAAATAATCCGAGTATGTGTAGCAATTTCTAGCAAACGTTTGACTGATTGGTACATACTGCGTATACTACGCAGCATTTTACCGTTCACATTGGACTTATATATCACTTTAACAATAGAGCATTTAAATAAATAGAATCAAAGCAACGTTTTATATCAGCGAATAATTAATAATTGCTGTAGGGTACGTAAATGATGTATTTTAATTGAAGCCCAAGCATGTATGTTACTGTTTGAAATTCTTAAGCCATGTATGCCTAGCGTCTAGAAAATAAGAATTGGCAAACAGCGTAGACCCAGATGAGACGCCGCATTATGCGGCGTCTCATCAGGGTCTGCGCTGTTTGCTTAAAGGAATGTCTGTAAGAAATATTCTAAATATAGAAATAAATATACTAGACATCACTAATTTTGGAAATAAATTGATCCAATTTAGAAGGATGGCAGAGTCCACTAGGCATAAATGGGTTAAATAATTGATTGTATCAACCACCAGCAGACGCATATCAATATTATGTAAGCTAAATACGTATTGGACACATTGTAGTTTTTTTTAAACCCGCCCACGTGACAACCTTAGGTATTATCGACGACAATATGGCTCGGTGACTGTCGAAATTGAAAATACATGTTCCTTATTTTTTCGGGTTGATTTCCACGTCTTAAACAGTATTTTTCGCAGAACTGAACGCATTGCTATGCCTTAAAAGAATATCTGTAACAAGAGCAAAGTACATCCCATGTACGTCGATGATCCAAACTGAGTTGGATAATTCAAACTAGAGAAAATAAATAAAACTGAAACTGAAAGGTAGGTGATTATTTTATCATGTCTGCTAATTTAATTACTATAAGGACGTATTTTTTCTACAAATGTGATAATGAATGTCTGACACACACATGCGTTTTGAGTTTTGCAATAATTTAATAGTTTTCTAGTAAAAATACGATAAATTTGTCTTCCGTAAATGCTAATTTTCATGAAATGCGACCTATGTGTTGAATTATTTACACGTTAATTGACTAAAGAACGAAAGAAACTGCAACAGAGATATGCCAAATTATATCATGAATGTCCTTTAAAATTTTACTTTTAACACCTAGTGTGTTTTTCTGTGGATAATAACCAAACTCAAAATGGATAATGCACAAACTGCGATGTATTGAACATGTTTTCCAAAGATAGATTGGATATTATTCTTTGAAAACAACTATTTATAACCAAAAACTCACACGATGTGTAAAATGGAATATAAAACATGATTTCAACGAACATCAACATTCATTTATTTGTTATTAGTGAAATCAATTTCAAAGAACGTGCATTTATATATACAATTGAGATTAGAAGCAAAATAAGCATGCGTACACAGAGATGCCATAACTCATGTTCCATGTCAATTTGGCTAGCATGAACAGCATATAAATTAAAAAAGTCCCTACTTATTACCATATTATCTATTTATATATGTATATTACTTGTCATTATGGTGCTCTATACAGTGTTTTATTATCTCACTCAAAGTTTGTTTATCGTTACTACAATACACGTCAATGTATTTTGGCCTGTTCTTATGCGATTCCAATTCTTCACATGGGCACTCCTCTGGCGATGGGCAGGCACTTTGATTAACTTGTTCAATCACTTTGATAACGCCATTTTCAATAGTGAGTTGCTGATTTTGTTCATTTAAGTTTTGTGGAGTAATATCAGCTTATATTTTTGTCCGATATCCTAATTTGCCGGTTGTTTCAAATAAGGTAAGTTCACTTATTTTTAATTTTTCTACGTAATGGTTAGTTGTGTTATAGATAGAAGGACTCTGTACAATAATAACATCTGCAGTTTTCCATTAACTTCTGTTTTACCTGAAAAGAAAACAAAATCATTGTTTATGATGATTGTTTAACAATGTGCTAAAATGCTTGTGTTGTCAGTAACTAAATAAATCTCGAAATATTGTACAAGGGTGTTCATTTTACATAGATCTTTACATAAAGACATCTTGCAGTTTGGTCATTATCCATCGACTTCGTAATGTTAGTTTGGAATTATCCATGAACTAGTTAGGTCATTATCCAATTTGTATATTCCCAAACTTATACGAATATATTGCGTTTTTGATCATTTAAGCCAATCAAATTGTTTACAAACTTATATGAAAGGTTAATACATAAGTCCAAGAAATTAAACATTAAAAACATTCGATTACAATTGTATTTGGCCTAAAACTTTCGGCATTTTCATAAACTTTTTCCAGATTGTCAAACATATTCATTTTATTTCGACGCAATTGTTTTTAATTGTTATGGGTTTAGCGCATTGTATCCGGCAAATAACATTTTATCAAAAAGAAACGTTTATTATGTCACAACTTACCTTAAATAAACGTGTTCTTATAAAATAAATGACTGGAGTCTTTATTTCTGTCGACATTTTTTTTCTTCAGTTTGAATTATTCTACTCAGTTTGGATTATCGACGTACAGGGGGTAGAGTAGGGCCGGAGACAATCAGTCACTCGGAAGCGAGATAGTTTAGATAACATGCATACAGCTGACAACTGTAGGTGTTCGTACTTAAAATAATTATAATCAGTATTTTAATTTATCGCAAGCAATCACATTTCCTATAATACCAAACTTCTATTCTTTACTCACTGGTTATAAAATCCACGGGTTGAATGATTTTTCAAATCACTTCTATTTCATGTTTTGTGTTTAAGTTGAGTTGAGCTTCACGCATTTGAAACCAAACCATACATGTGGCATGCAGTGTGTTGCCTCGGTTTGCCAAAAGATAACAATACGTACGTTTTGTTTTATTATATTCAATCTCCCGACAAGTAACATTTTATCACTTTAATTTGTAAGAAATTATTTGACCTGTAAAATTTTTGTTTTTTGTATTTGTAATGTTTATAGCACATCGATTCAAATGGACGAAATCAGATTGTGTTTGCGACCTATTATGCAGCACTGTAAACTGTTAAATATGTTTTACAATTGGCAAGATAAAAACATAATGCGTCATTTCAGACTCGTATGATATTCCATCCAGGCCTTTTTACCAGGAGTTCAGTTAATGAACAGGGGAAAAATCCGCAGCTTGCTTAGCATTGACCGTTCCAAGGCGGTGACCCCAGCTTTATTCTACTATGTGTATATGTTGTTTCGTTTTGTGCCGTACTGTACCGTTTTGGCAATTGGTTCCTTGCCATAAATAAAGGGCCACAAAGGTGTGTATGATAGAATTGTAATACTGCTGCAGTTTCTGGAGTTTCACTTCTTTATATTGCAAAGAAATTGTTTTTACTTAATGTGTCCAACATTTACTATATCGTACACAAAACGAATTATGTTTGGAAATTCAATCACATGGTTACGCGTTTGTTAAAAAATCTATGCACATGGTTACATATGGTTATATGCAAAGGGGAAATACATGACCTGGAATTACCAGACATCAATCATATTTTCTTGTTTTTGTTTTCAAATTTTCATTCAAATGTTGAACACGGGAACAAACAGACAAGGCATACCCTGTGCATTCTTTAGTTTACACGCCTTGACATTGTTTTCGATGTATGTTTATTAGGAGTTAGTGCTAGTACTAGAATTACGAATTACATTTTTTAACATATTCGATGTTAATTTAAACATAGACTTGGAATGTTATATTATAAAGTGTAGAAAATAGAAAAAGGTGTTGAAAACTGACTACTTTATATTAGCCACATTGAACGTCTTCAATCTTCATTTTGTAAACAAAGGATCTCTTCTGTAACGCAATTTTACTTTACCATAAAACAACAAACTAATGTTTTATATATATATATAAATATTTGTTATAGTCGACGCTTTATAGAGTACAAAGCTTGAATGCTTTTCAAGATATAATAAAAACAATCACAAACAAAACCAGCTCTAAACCTAAACTGTTTAATTTCTGTACGTTCTTGAACCCATTTTATACCAGGCTGGGACGGGTGCATTGTTGTACTTCACCTCGCAGGCCCAGCAATGGTGCTTCCGGATCCGCGGGGCCTCGAGTTTGTTCAGCGTTTCAACTTCCGGTTCCGGTTTTATTGCTTCCACTGGCTCCACGTTATTTTCAGGAATCGTTGTATTCGTTTCCACCATATTTTTCGTCTGATAGCAGCAAAAAGATTTATTGAAGATAGAATCGAAGAAGAGATACAACAAAATGGCGGTGATGATTCCAACTATTACCGACAGGAACCCATATCCAGCATGTTTGTTGCGTGAGTATTGGTAGCATATATCCTGTCGTCGGTCAGCAACCACACAGTCACAGTCAGAGTAGTGCATGTAGCTGGAGGTCTGTAACCAGGAAGAGAATATTAACATGGTAATCAGTGTTTGGTTATTAGCGAACGCATCAACATTGTAATTAAAGTGTGTACGCATTGTCCCTGTATCCACATATCTAAAATAATAGTCTAATAAAAACATAGTATACACATACGTATAATTACAAGTAAAGCTTGTATAATAAACTATGTAGACTATTAAATGTATGCCATAATGGCAACGCTGAATCCTTCCTCATTAACAAGTGTGTTTATATTTCATGCATTGTTCTATAGCCGAATACTAATCGATCCATGTATTATCAAATACTACCATTGGACTTTTTAAATATGTGGCGCTTATTGTATGCTTATTTTTATTATTAAAACTCACTCCCATTTACTAATGTAAATCCCAATGCCTTCCTAATTTCGGGCTATAATTTGTATAACACCCAGCGCGTGGGCCTTGCAATTTTAACACGGGTTATCCGAAAAATCCGCATCAGGCTATAATGGGTGAGCATATGTAAATATATATACATACACGAATCAAGGTCGGTCGATGAGTACTTGAATTTCAAATTTATTAAATCATGTATAATTGGTTTTATAAAATAATTGCCATAGACATATTCGAGGTACAGTTAATATTGTCCTTTTATATACCCCTCATCTGCCTATCATATTTATCAATGTCTTAACGACGACACTTATGTGTGAAAGACATGTAAATTAATATAATTTACGAATGTCCGAGACATAATTGTGCAGATTGGTCTTTATATATATGCATTGACATAAAGATATACATGTAGTAACAACATGTAATGACCTGTACTAACCATCTGAGTAAGGTTTCCCATCAGGAACGTATCGTTTTCCAATCGGTACTCGCAATTCCTTCCAAGCCATCCTTCCCCACAGTGGCATGCGTAGCCAAACGTCACGTGGTAGGAACAAGTGCCCTCGTTTTGACACGGAAATAACTCGCACATCTCTAATCCTATAATCAATGTATGTGTAGTGACGAGATTTCTACTTTACAAGTGTGATTCATCAACTTTTATCTGTTGTGAAATAGAAGAGTAAGATCGTCAATAGTTGTTTTTTAACAGTGCACGTATGTCCGTTTTAATATTAAAACAACGTTTTGTTAAGTAAATTTAATGTTCATTTGACAATCATTTGTATCGTAATTATGGGTGATTTATGATTTTATCGATCTATAAAAACTAAGACTTGAACAAATGAAAATTGTATGTTTGTGTATATGTGTAATATCCACTTGTATATATTTTATGCCACAATTCGTATGTACCTGTTTGGCACACTTCGCCAGTGAATCCCGGTTTGCAAGTGCATTTCGCCCAGCCGATTTGATCATTGCACGTGCCACCATTTTGGCATGGACGCAGTAAGCATTCGTTTATATCTAAGAATACACACAATTACTTAAATGTTGCAGTGGTATACAATTTACATGTTTTGTGTTACACCCTTAACAACTCTATTTTAAACACAGTTCTATACAACACTCAGCTTGATTATGTATACATTATTGTCTGTTTATATTGTTAAAATTAGCAAGTTTTGGAGGCACGATGAAATAACTGTTAGTTATTTAAAACTGCCCTAACAGATTATTGTGTTGGTCTGGTTGTAAAACGAAACGTCATCAAAGAGTACATGCGAATATTTTCATAAACAGAATCTGTTCGAGTGAACTATGGTTATAGAAAGACCTCAACTAGGATAAGTATCTGTAGAAATGTAATTGTTATTCCCTATATAGACATTTAATATCCAGTATACCTGTCTGGCAATTAACCCCGCTGTATCCCACGTGACAACCACAGAAGTATTCGTTGATCAAATCAAAACATGTGGCGTTGTTCTGACATGGCGCGCTGTTACATTCGTCAATATCTACACAATAAAGTGCGAAAAATATAATGTAGAATTGTAGAAACTTCGACGCTTTTGAGTTGTGATAAATATATGGATCCATGAAAAGAATTTACTTCTATAAACAATATCGGAAAACGATGCTTAGGTATGCTAAATCAGTACATCAGTTGGACATACCTGTTTCACAACGACTTCCTGTATACCCAGGTGCACATGCGCATTTGAATAAAGCTGTATACCCATGTCTAATGCAAGTGCTATTATGTTGGCAGAGCGTACTGATACAAGGGTCAGTGGCTATAAAAAAACAATTTCATCATAGTAGCGTTGCGATAATTGTTTCATGATTTTGAGTGGAATTAAAAAAAAAATGTCGAACGCTGAGATATTTCTTTGACTAACCATACGATCTAACCGAACAGTATACATGTACAATTTATTTCATTTTTCATCACATAATATTTAAGTTTCTTTAATCACTTACTTGCAATAGTCACAGTGACGCAATGCTGATGGCTCAACCTAAAGACAATTTGGAAAAAAATCATTTAATATAAAATTATAAAAGAGCGTTATTGTATGTTTTTTATATAAATTCTTAACTGAATCATATTAGGTAAAGTCGTGGAATCGTTCTAAACTGCATACATAGCACAACATACGTTTATTGTAGCTACAAACAGTTTACACAAATTAGTAAGTGAATTTATGTGCATGAATAATATTTGAAGAATATTCCTTTTTTCTAGATTTAACATTACTTATTATGTCAAATTTAATACTTACAAGTATTCATCCGTTGCTTCAACGCATAGCTTTTTCTCTCCTGTTTCGGCTCCTTTTGGCGTCCAAGAAAGGTCAACAGCGAACACTCCCGGGCGGAACCTATCGTCATTTCTCAGAGCTGACTGCTTCACATTCGGGGGCGGGTCTAGCAGCGTGAATGCGGTGATTCTTGAAAGACATAATTTGCATATGATACCTTCGGGTATATTAAGACAGTTGTATATGTGTTAGCCTGACCAATTAATGTACGAAGCAAGCACGTCTAGCAGATACCATAACGTTTGTACCATAACTATTTTTTCCAAATAAAACTATATGACAATAAATATTGATCGGGTCAAATACTGTCAAATGTCAAATCAGTTGGTTGCCCAAAGATGATTTTATTTTATTTCAGAAACACATATGCTGGTATTAACATTTGCTTTCGTTTGTCAGAAAACCATTCATGCACACTAAAAACACCATATGCTTGTTTAATACTTTTGTTATTTTAACATAAAACGGTTTTATTTTGTTCAACCTTGCCGCACGTGACGTAGCATAAAAACTGAGAAAAACCACATCTCCAATCTGGTATACAAGAAACGGAGTTGGTTCAACGAACACGGGTTTGTCGTCGCACTTTCTTGATGGCATATCGGGTGTAACTAGAATAAACTATATAAATAAATCGTATTATTGACGGGAAATGGAATATCTTCATTTGCATGCCGAACTGGTGATGACAAGATAAAAATAAAGCATATCAGTGGCATATGGTTTAGTAGTCAATTGATACTCAATTTAAGTCAATTTCATGGTAACAGAGCCGCCAGGACATGTTATATGATACTTACCTTATATGTATATAGTAGTGAGAATTAATCATGTGTCATATGTATTTGAGTACTAATTTAATGTAAGCATAAAATATCTCATACAATTAAAGATTAAACCAGTTCTTATTTCGACTTAACAACCGTATTCATCCGGGTTTTTTTGCAGAAAGTTTTTATATACATTTATAAGGAATTCGAGTGCAAATGCTAAAATTAGGGGAAAATACATTAAAATCGATAAATCTTATCATCAGGGCACCTGCAGAGGTACAGATGATATGATAGTTCCAGCAGGGTAGGAAGCTCCTCCAATTGTTATGGGTGTCTTTGGTCTGTCCTCTATAGTTATTGCCACTGCATAGGTGCCATTCATATTTAAGTTGGCGCTGATCGTCAGAGTACACGTCTCCTGAAATTTAGTAAAAAGGACAATATACATTTGGATAAGGTCAAGCATAAAAAGTAACAGAGGTGTTTTAATGTTTACATAACGTTAATAAGACATTTGTTTCGTGTTATTAGTATATAAACAAAACGCATTTTATCTATACAGTAATACTATAACTAAATATTATATAGATTCCCTTGTGTCTTATTATATACATAAAGTAACAAGTAGTAACGTTATTTTAGCGCTGATTCCTTTTTTTCTGGGTCAGTAGTAGTATAAACACTATCTTAACATATAGTTTTAATATAATTATTATATTATTTTCATATAACATTTTAAAATTATAAACCATGTTATTTTCAAATGAATATACAATTGTATTCAAAATGAATGATTTTGAACCTCGTGAAGTGTTGCAATTTGTGCATGTCCTTTGTCATGGCATATATCCGAGCATTCGTTTCCAATAGACCATCGGCATGTTACATTATCGTTGTCCGCGTCAATAGTTGGTAGAACAATATCACCAGTACAACCGTATTTGATGCTGCATAACACATTTGCATAATAAACTGTATGTTGGTAGAACAATATCACCAGTACAACCGTATTTGATGCTGAATAACACATTTGCATGATAAACTGTAATATCATTGTTTCGTTTTTGTGGGCAATCATAAATAGAATCAAATGATACAGCGTTTTATCATACCACTGCATTGATATCTGACTGATATAACGTTGCATGATATATTTTTTATATCATGTTCAACAGGAAGTTCTTATATCAGTCGATGTGTCATATTACTAAGATTTAACAAAGAAGTTATATTTTATTGTAAAAAATAATCAGATTTATCAAAACAAACAATTTTATACCAAGATGTATCACATTTTATCCACAGAAAGCAACACAAACAGCAAAAAACGTATTTTCCAAATATTTAAAATGAATGTGTAAATGCTGATGACGTCATGTTCGACAGGAAGTTGTTAAATCAGTCGATGTTTGGATGTAAGTCATTTAACTCGGAATGAACTATACTGTCATCATGTTTAGTAAAATAAAATCAGATTCAACAAAACAAACACTTTGATACCAGGATGTATTATATTTTAGACACAAAAAGCAAACAAAACAGCGAAAAACATATTTTACAAATATTAAGCGCAAGTGCTCATGACGTCATTAGTAACAAGTCAAACGTCAACGATGATATTCATTCCCGCTAAAAATGCAGCGTCGTAGCGATTTTGTTTTAATTATTTCTTTTAAAATGGGGACTTAGAGAGAGGTATGATAAACAGAAAAACAGGTTACTGCCTGATCGTTTTGTAATATATCAGGCTCGGCACGAATAAAATAACGGCTCGGCAAAGCCTCGCCGTTATTTTATTCTAAGCCTCGCCTGATATATTACAAAACGATCAGGCAGTAACCTGTTATTCTCTATATNTGTATATGCGTTAAAACTGACCTGTTTACAGGTTATCATACTTGTCAAAAATGTCATTAACATTTTTTTTTATCAAATTATAATATTGTAGAATAAACAAAATGTTTTATAACGTCAAGGAGACCAATGATAAAAATCGTTGCATCCACATGGATTCATACCCGTAAGATTGTTATCAAATACTGAAGGAAAATTAAGGCTTATCCCTTAAATGTGTATTTTAAACGCTATGTTAGTATTACAAGTACTTTACAAATTATCAATAAATAGAGAATAACAGGTTACTGCCTGATCTTTTAGTAATATATCAGGCTCGGCACGAATAAAATAACGGCTCGGCAAGCCTCGCCGTAATATTATTCTGATATATTACAAAAAGATCAGGCAGTAACCTGTTATTCTCTATTTATTGATAATTTGTAAAGTACTTGTAATACTAACATAGCGTTTAAAATACACATTTAAGGGATAAGCCTTAATTTTCCTTCAGTATTTGATAACAATCTTACGGGTATGAATCCATGTGGATGCAACGATTTTTATCATTGGTCTCCTTGACGTTATAAAACATTTTGTTTATTCTACAATATTATAATTTGATAAAAAAAAATGTTAATGACATTTTTGACAAGTATGATAACCTGTAAACAGGTCAGTTTTAACGCATATACAATTGTAAGAACAACGACTTACAAATAAACAGGTTTGGATGGTATTATCGGACTGTGGTTAGGAGCACCAGTGTCCGAACGGTCACGTAGATCAACTATAGTCTGCAGTTTCCAGTTCCCGGCACCAACTTCGACTATCCATGCACCGCCAGAATACCTTTAAACAATAATACACCGGTTATATGTACACCGGTATAAATATAAAGTTATTTCGTCTACAGGCAACTTGTATTATAATAATACAAATGGGCCGCGTTCTGTGAAAAAGGGGTTTAATGCATGTGCGTAAAATGTCGTCCCAGATTAGCCTGTGCAGTCTGAACCGGCTTATCAGGGGCGACACTTTCCAAATAAACTTTATTTTCGTCCAGAAGAGTGTTCCTTCAAACGAAACATACAATAAAAGCGGAAGTGTCGTCCCTGATAAGCCTGTGCGGACTGCAGAGGGTAATATGAGACGACACTTTAAGCAAACGCATTAAACCCCCTTTTCACAGAGCGAGTCTCAAATTTCTTTATTTTGTTAATTAACTAAAATTGCTACCGTCATAATTAGTTATAACACCTACTCAATTTCAAATGGCCCAGGCCCAGGGAATGTGTATTTGAAGACGCCCTCGGTTCGTTCCCAGTTTTGCGCCAAATTAAAACCGGTGCACTGAAAACTTGTCTGGTTGCCATTGACAAGCACCGGTCCTGAACACCCTTTCACACAAGTCCACGAAGCTTCCGTTGCATTCTTACTCGAGCCGACGGTAGCTATTGAACAGTGTGTCCCAGCCGCCCATCCGAGCTTTGAACTGAATTCCACCTGTTATATATTAAATTACCAAATCGATTAGATTGTTTACAAAATGCCTGTTATCCCGTGATAATGTAAATTTAAAATATGACCATGAAAGAGGTACGTGCATTTTTTATAATTAAACACACGTGTCGAATAGTAGTTGTGTTTTATCATGCAACTGGCAGGTATAACCAAACGGAAAATGAATAAAATATAATGAAATTGATACCGTAGACTAAAGGCCATAATAATTATTTCATTAATGAGTGTCGGCTAACCTTTAGCAGTGTAACCCGTCTTCTTATATTCGTTGTAAAGAGCAATTCGTAAATGCATTAAACTAGTTAAAAAAGAAATACAATAAACAACAAAAGGCTACAGTATTAATAAGTGATATGAACAGTAAAACTAACATACCTCAAAACCATGTCCAGTTGACTTCCAAGTTATTGTTCCACCTCGAAAATGGTTTCCAGAACAAATCGCCAGAATTTCAAAATAAACAAAACCTAAATAAAAATCGGAAAATATATATCCCCATATAACAAAACGTTATTATTTATTAAATACAGACAGCATACTGGTGTTAATAAATATTAATGCAAGCTCTAATATGCGTACAATACCTTACCATGAACTAATCCGAACATTTTCCTATCGACCAACAAACTTATTGTAAGAATACGTAAACAGTAGATGTTTGCATTTATAGTGTATAAGCAGTACCTTTTAAACTGCTTACCGCTTCCTTATTCTAGACCAATGGGCCTTCTTATACAGTTCAACCAATCAAAACAATATATCTCAAGATATCACGTGGATTGGAATAAGTATAATGCGTTGATTTACGTGTACGTTTTTAATAAATTGCAAAGGATTTAAGCTTAAAGTATTGTGTTGGCAACATAAGTTTGGTACAACGCTTTCGATGTTCAAATATGCAAAATAAATACGAAATCATTGACGTAGACTTAAATAAAGTGTCATTTTTAATTGTACGTGTTAAGCCAAAAAATACTGATATTACGTTGTCAAGTACTTTTGTTTTCATTAACATGTATATATTAATGTTGGTAATCGTTTGTTTTGATTAGCAAAACTTCTCAGCACAGATCAAGTAAAATTGACGAATACATTGATCACAAAATATGATGTTATGAATAGTTCTGTATACAATTTATTCGATTTTGAGTATGAACAATGCTCAAATACTACTGTATGTCAATTACTTTTTCTGTTCATCCGTCCGTGCAGGTCCCTTCCGCGAAAAACATTAACTCGAAAACGTAGTTCACAATTTAATATTAACACGAAACCTTGTGTGTGTATATTACACGTGATTATATTATAATTATTGACCCGTTAATTTTCAAAAGATCAAATCTCATGTCATTGTCAGAACAAAGACAACAATTTAACAATGAAGAACAAACTCGGTTTGATTATGAAAATGACAGTGATATTTAATCACACCCATTTGTTTTACCCGGGTGCATGTTAAATGAAATCAAAATATTGATGTGACAAATGACTGAATGTAAAATAAATGTTATGCACAATCTTAATTTGGTAATGGTTGTGAATAGTAATGACTTTTGTATTGCTTTAATTACTGTCAAAGCAAGGTGTAGTCTCTAGTAGGAAGTATTGTGGAGTAGAATTATAAATGATATTTTTATCTCTATTTAACACTACTGATAGCCTAAAAATAGGTTAAAACAGGTCTTATCAATTACACAAACGGGAAGTACAAATTAATCAAACAAAGTTATTACGAGACAGAACGTCGGTAAAGTGTGTATAGTTATGCACCGGCAGTAGACGTAGACCATTATGGGCTTACCCGGTAGTGTTAGTTCACATCAATTGCTCTTCAATTAATTCACAGATTTGGAATCTGCAATAACCACTTGGTCATATTGCATTGAAGTGGTATATTTATAAATCGCGCTGCAAACGATAGGCCGGTCGCATTCAGTAATACATAAGGCAAATTTAAAGGAGGTTGTTTATTTATGGGAATATCGATAATAAACACTTTACGTTTCAAGTGATCACTTTATCGTAAGCATCAATCAGAACATTAAACAAATGAACCTATGCCGGAGCAATTTTTCTAAATTTACATTTAAAAAATGTTTTAATATCAACTTAAGTTTTATCAGAAAGACACATTTAAAGTAAATCACTGAACTTGTAGATAAAGTCTAGTTTAGAGTAGTTTTTTTTGCAAACGACAATTATTAAGGGTGTGTTTGCTTCTGTCAATTGCGCTCATCGTAAGACGTATGTTTTATGACGCGGGATTACCAAACCTTTTAAAAGAAAGCTCTTTTTTGTTTTGTGAACTAGCATATAAGTTCATTTAAACTGTACCGAATGCCTTATACTTGCAGTGTACAGACAGCAAGTGAAATAATGTTTTTGGTAAAGATTGCGTTTATCATGTGAGGTTTATAAATATATTAGTGCAATGCTTTACCTTAAGGTTATAATTATGCAAAATCAAACGCTACAATATGTAACTAGAAATGTATTACACAAACTGACGTCCTTGCGACTCAGACAATTTTATCATGGACATAAAGAAAACGAGAATAATTCTGCTAAAACCTGTCTCTTCCAAAATTTGTTTCTGCACGATCGTCTTAGTAATAAAGCCGGCCGAGTTGATATTTCTCACAACAATTTGGTTTTCTCAACTGACCAGAATTGATCAGTATTCGTCAGATACTTTCTAAAGTTTAACTCTTCCATACTGATTTTCGCAAAAATTGTGCCAAAAAAAATGCCAAAAGCATCAAAAATACGAAACCTTATCATTTACATAACGGAATCTTCAAGACTATTATAAACCTGTGACGTATGCACGCTTTGGGTCACGTGAGAGCCAATTTTACGTGATTTCCACTTCCGCGCTTTTCAAAACAAAGAAGAACTACTGAATAACACGGTTTTTCCATGGCAAATGGTGTTGTAAACAATGATGCAATGGTCACGTGGTTTTACTTGTGACCCGCGCGTGTTTAAATTTAGAACATTTCTGTCCGTGGACAAAAATTGAAAAGCCCTATCTTTGTACTGAATTTGGGCATTTCTTGACCGATTTTGATCAAATTTTTTGCACATCTGACATAAATACCATCACATTTTGACTTGCGACACATAACAAAAATGGGAAAATATACCAACATCAACTCGGCCGGCTTTAAGGATATTCAGATGCTAATTTAAAAGTTTGCACGAAATGTGAGAAATAGTTGAAAAGCTATTGATTTGAAACACTTTTTTAGATTATTTATTCTCTAGTGGAAAAAAAACTAAAAGTGTCATAATTAAGCCAAACTGGTTTCAACAATAATTATTTTGTTAAACGTGATTAACTAGATATAGTGCCCGTCAAGAGACTTGGGGGTCATAGGTTCGATCATCACTGTGATTATTACTATCTCCCTTAAAAACACCAATTAATGGTTCAACCCAGGAAACGGACTCGAGAGCGTTTCAATAGGACTTTTTAATCGAGCAACAATTAATAGTTTCAAACAAAGGTCATTCAGCAGTGGAAAATTGCGCGAATTCGGGCAAGTAGTTAAAGAGAGGTTGAGTAACAACAATTTTGGGCTTATAGATTTTGTATTGGAAAACAGACAAAGGGACAAACGTCTTCCTAATATGGGCGTAGGCAAGATTACTTTCTATCATCTGCAATAAGCATATTAAGTTTAAAGTTTGCGAGGTATCCACTCAACCATAAACAACGAATTGAAGACACGAGCTTTACATTTAAAAACAAAATTAGACAAATAGTCGTTATTCTTCCAAAACTGATACATTCATTCCTGTACAATCCTCTTCACTTTAAGGTCAATGTGCTGTTGATATTAAAGCAAGACAACAAAGCTTCGGGACTTACGAACGGATGGAGAAGAGCAATGCACGTGAGAGGCATACAAACACAAATAACTTTGTCTCAATAGCATTAGCAATGTTTTTTTTTCGTTTGCTACAAAATAACACTTTTCTTTTTATACATTTTATTTTTTCCTGCCTTTTTAAATGATACTTGAATCAACGAACAAAACTATACGATAAAAACTTTAAAAGTAGATACGATGAGTTGCTATTCGTTCAGTTTCGTGAACGTTTCGTAAAATGTATATTATAATAAATATTGGCCTTTGAAATGTATAAGAACATACATGGCGTTGGATGTTAATGTAGGGATGAGTTTAAAACTTCAAACTAATAAGTCATGGAATCGTGTCTACATTCCTTGGAGTTTTTTTTTTGCAAATCAGTGACATGTATTTTGGTGACATAAATGCTAACTTTGATGTCCGCAAACTATTTTGACATTGATCGTGCGTGGCATTCAAACTAGTTAATTTGGCGTTTCAATGCGACGACTTCACTTTTAGGCATTGTTGTGTATCTTTTGTGTATATATGTCTTGTGTTTTAATGCTGTGTCATACTGCATTTCAATTGTTTTCTTGCAATGAATAAAGGACCATGTGATATAAGCAGGTTTCTTTGCTGCATGTGCAGCTTAATTTGCACTTTTATATTGAGTTCTTTGAATCGTGTCGATACTCTACTTGCATGTTATACGACTAGCATGCCCCTTTGCATTATTTAATGAGTCATTAGTCACAGTTACTTTTTGGAACCACATTTTGTATGAATGTCATTTAAAAGTAAACACAAATGGATATGGATAAGTGTTTTAAAAAGCTTAGATAAAAGAGAAAATAGATTTGACGATGGAGCGCGAAAACTACAATGACAAACAATAAAAAAGCAACAAGTTTTGTTTCGAATTATCAAAATCATTTAAAAACGCATCAAATGTAAATAAGTTTTCTCCAATAGATACTGTATCTTTTCTGTTAGAAAAAGCTAGAATGTGTAAATACATCTGTTCCAAGTATCATCTTTATATACAGATTATATAATAATCAATGGCGATATAAATAAAGTGTAAGTCCTTTTGAACTTAGTTCTTAAGTTGTTTTTTTTTCATAGCGTCACGCAGATTATTTTACAAAATTAGTATGTACTCGATGTGTCTAGCAGCCATTTACAAGCACAACATGGCGGTGTGAATTCGTCTTTAAAGGGACTGTAAACCACGAATGACGGAAAAAGAAAAGTTCTGAAATACCGTATTTTTTTACAAATATTAGTTTATATTGATTAAAAGATCAGGCTGGTATATTACATTACTTGAAAAAAGTTCATATTTTCAGTATATTCGGTAATAAAATTTCGCGATGTGAAATCGAAATTACATCGCGAAAATAGGTGACATAACGCTATTCACACTATAAATAACGCAAGTAGATTGATCATTTTATATATCAAATATATACAATTCACTACGCATGCACAATTTGCATTCCTGTGTTTACCACGTGACGATGATGATAAATCTACTTGCGTTATTTTTAGTAAACGGGTAGTTACCTGGTATGCATACCCAGTAAAAATAAATAGAAAAAAAAATAATTGTTTCTTTTTTCGTCATTCGTGGTTTACAGTCTCTTTAAAATGATTATTTTATGCATAGCCAAACAACACAAGGAGTGAGTTTAAAAATTATGCAAAATTATTTGCTGTATTGGGTATGACTCTACAGTTCAACACAAATCCACGTCACAATCAACATGCAAAATGCAAGTTCTTAATCTGTGATGTCCCAACCCAGTTTGATATCTCAATTTACTTGCTCGTTTTTCCCACCATTATTTGAAAGAATGATTAATACAATCTATCACTTGCAGCTGTTTAAGTTAAATTGACAAAGTCAATCCTTTTCTATCTGTATTAAAACGGTATCCTACAGTTTTTCGCATTAAACAGTGGTAAATACACATTCAATATTCGTCTCGCTCTAGGAAAACTGGACTTTATGCATGTGCGTAAAGTGTCGTCTCAGATAAGCCTGTGCAGTTCGCACAGGCTTATCAGGGGCGACACTCTTCCGCTGATGTGTACATTTTCGTTTAAAAGACGTCTCTTCCAAACGAAACGCCAGTTTAGGTGCAAAGTATTCTCTCTGATTAGACTGTGCGGTCTCGACATGCTAATCTAGGACGACACGTTACGCACATGCATTCAACCTAGTTTTCCAATAGCGAGGCTCGTATATATCGTTTGCAACTTAAATAAATTATTAAAAGGCAATTCAGGTTGCCTGTTTCAGTTTAAAGGCGTTGTGTAATATGTGTATCTTGGTGAACTCAACATTTTGTATAAAACGCAATTTCATGTTGTCTTTAAATGAAAGGTTGTCTGCTACGGTTCGGATGCACCCATCGCCTGGAATCGGAGCAACTGCAACACATGATAATCGAATAATTTGTATCACCCCACAAGTAGAAGAACTACGCTGCCTCTGGTTTAAGAGATCACAAAGAAGCTGGGTTTTTTATTTAGTATTCCATGCATTGTTGATTTAATGATAGCAATTCAAATGGAATAAAAGTTCAACAAATATCAAAAGGTACACGTACTTGAAGTTGAAGATACGTATATCAAAAGTTGGACAAATGCTCTGAATATCAAAGCTTTCGATGAACTAATTTAATAAATAGACATAAGTATACCTTCATTATCTATTACTGTTGATAGAGATCTTGATGCTTAAACAAAATGTTTACGTTTGTTTCATATCGAAGCGTAACCGTCATTCTCAGTTGACAACAGTTTCAAGGCTATACACAGCGTCTTCCCGGTGGACGACGGGATCGCATGGATCGTACTGTGTTGGACCGCTGACGAGCAGCTGTTTTACAGTCATGGAGTCAAAATCAAACCCACGTGGTCTCAAAAAACGATCGATTTCATCGCTCGAGATTCAGAGTTACGTATTGTGTCCAGCAACGAGCAGAAATCAGTTAAGAAGCGAGGTTCTGGTTTTAACAATGACGATTTTGAGAATTTCCTGGTTACATCCCACGTGGAATTGATTTTTCTCGCATAGGCGGCTGCATTCCAGGATTACCGACCGAACCACATGAACAAAGACGTCCGTTTGAAATCGCCGGCGAAAAAAATCAACGAGTAAACGACTTAAAACTGTACATGTACCCACTGCGCGTTGCCGTAAATGTCAATGGCGACATACGTGTGACCGATTGTCGTAAACTGAGTGTGATCGTCATAAAGCGGTCTAGATAATTTAAACCCAACGCCAAAGGTGCCAAACCAAGGTTTGAGCCCCACGGCATTGCCTGAGACTCATTGGGTCACATTTTCGCAGCCGATGGGGCCACGCACGCTATCCATATGCTGCGAAACACGGGGAGGTTCATGCGTCACGTGGTCACAGAGGATCAGGTTCTATTTGGTTTCTATTCAGTAGCTGTCAACAGAAAGGATTATCTGTGGATTGGGTGTAGAGATGCTGATATCAAAGTTTTCAAACTAAATTGGGCATTAGCACACTGAAACGTATATTATCTCGCATGCAAATGAAGATATATGTTTGTGACATTTTGAATTGACGTGAGCATATGAACATTCATGTGTTTTAGGCGAAATAATCCTGACCGAAAGTAAATTTAAAAACAAAATCCGTGAAAAGTCTATATGTAAACACGAAATGGCTTTATGCTAATGATTGATGAAAATTGCACGATTTTTTTGCATTATGATAAGATTTTTGCTCAACGCCCGCCTATTATATTCTATTCGCACCGAGTGACCCGACGTTTTAGATCATGCGTGATATTGATAAATATTGTGCCTGTTTTGTGGTGACGGTCAAATACCTGTTTGAAATATGAAAATAAAACATTAGTTATAAATCCTGCATAGTCTGCACAACCCCCTCTAGAAAGCCAGCAGAGTTAATGATCTATCTTGGCTTATGTATTGATACATCCGGCAATTTGTAAAAGAGTTTCATAAAACTAGCATAGTACGTCCTTAGGTAATAGTTTTGATAGAATTGCCCTATAATATAATCGTTCAGTTAATGATATTTTGTTATAAAATAGTATTCAGTTTAGAATCTTCAGTTAAAATTAGAAACATGATAATTACAATATATATTTTAATTATTATATTTAAATTGAACCGCGCTCTGGGTAAACCTGACGGAATGTATGGAATATTGGCCGAGATTACGATGCGACGTTGCGAAATCACGATGCGAGATTGAGATAATTCGATGCAACATACCGAAACAACGATTCGAGATCACCGTCACTATGGATTTGTCGCACCGTCTCTTCTTGATCTCGACTGAGCATAGGTCGAGGATGCAAGATCGCGATATTAACTTCGTAATATCGCCTTCCTGTTACATACGCGCAGACGTATCGTCGCTGTATTGATCTTTAATAAAATATATAGTTTCATGACGCACTGAACACAGTTACAATTTGAGAATATTTGTTGAAGGTGTTAACCTTAATTTAATTGCGACTTCATTTATATTATAAAATAGCTATTGAAATAGGAAAACAGTAAAGCCTATATGCAGCACATTTATACTGAGGCAATTTAGACTGTTGGTGGAAACTATTTTTGAATGAAAACGAATCAGAATTATCTCTCGTTATGGTGTGAAACATCCTGATGTGTTTTGTATGGTCAGTTTGCAAGGAGAATGGCTTCCATTTGAACTGTTCATGTAATGGGATACAATACAGCATACACGTGTGTATAGGGTCGCACAGTTACACACGTTGACTTACTGTAATCAACTTAATAAACGTTATCTTTTCTTTGTTTTAAACACTTTTATTGTTTACCATGTACACATTAAAATAGTTTACATGTCTGCCAAAGGCGGACGCTTGGCCTTGATGGTATTATATAAAATACTAGTACTTATCGTGCGTTGACCGTGATACAATTGATGCTACTAATGACAACATAATATTAAGGGAATTGCTCAAAGATTAACGTACTTTAAAAATCACATTGATTAATTTTTACTCAGCAAACTAAACTTTAATACTTCCTTGGAATGGTATAAACTAGTTTAAAAGTAAGAAATAAATTTTAGTAAAATTTGACCAAACCAGGATTCGAACCCGAGGCCTTTGGAAGCATGAAACAACTCACAACCACAGGGCCATTCAGGCTGTTGTAGCTGACAATGTATGTTTACCGCTATTTTAATAAAACGCTTATTGTGCAACCTATATCGATGAGGTCGCTTTATTGTATTACATATTTCGATTGATGATTATCCATAAGTGAACCGATATGTTCAACATTGTTTCTTAGTCAGGACTGTTATTTTGATTGTTTGGATATAATGCAAACATTTTTTTTCCGAATCTTTGACCAATTTTGTTTTATTGTCATTTTACACAACTGTAAACAAGACTCATTCGAATACCACAAATGTAAAATTAACTGTCACCATGGGAACGTTTATATATATTACACGTAATTGATAATGAAACAATGATCTGAAGTAGTGAAATAATGCCTCACAAAGCCTTGTAAGCGGATCATAGAAATAAATTATATATTAAGCGTATCTTGAAAAGTATCGTACACAATGTCTAATAACCTCCTGTATAACAGGATTTTATGTATAGATAGCAAAACTGATTTCTGGGTAAACGGCGGTAGATACATATTTTGGTATTGAGTATAAAACCTTTTTGGAAAGCAATGTGTTTCGATGCTGTGCTGTTAGCGCAGTGGTTCGCAGACGCGCTTCTCTTCTTTTCTTCTCGATTCCCGCTCCCGGCGCATGTGAGTTTGGACGGTGAGCACGGTACCGGCCAGGTGCTTTTCCTACGGGTACGCCGGCTTCTCCCCACAGCACAAGATCACACCACCTTTTATTACCAGTTACGTCCTCACATAATGCCACCTCAGGCGCGGAAGGACTTCATAAATTTCGAAATAAATTGTTGAGTAATTGTGGTTACAGTCTAAGAAAGGGTTATCAAAGGGAACTCAGTACCGGGTATTGTTCTACTGCAAATGATTATCAGGCATTTCTGCTTCATTACATGATTTACAACAAAATTTGTTAACATACGCATTCATGTAGTTTCTGCTTCAAGGGTAGAATTGTATTAATTTATTATTAACATTAACCTAATAAATCTGCATTTGTAAAACGGGCATTGAATAATGTTTTGCGACCGGCGTAATATTTTGTTTGCGAGTTTTATGACACAGTTTATTTCGGAATCATGTAATTGCTCACAACTTGCCAGTATCTTGATTTTTTAATGAGTCTGACAAATGTTTGCGGATATAATTATATTATTTTATTTCATCCTGAAATTCCAGCAGTAACCGACTTCAATTGCTTGTCGTTAATGAAGTCCTGCAGATTTTGCACGATTCGCACGCACACGTTTGTGTACACATACACTAACATATATGTTATAACGCAATGTAAAAACAAATACTTATGTCATTATCATACATATAATATAAAGTTGTTGGTTATATCATTCAGGTCGAAATAAAAATTGGTCAAGTTTATACAGCGAACTACATCAGTCCTTTTCAATAAATATATATATTGTTGTTTGCAGGATAGCGTCTGTGGCCTAATTATAATATGAAATACTTAAAGAGTTGATACGACGTTAAATGGTTAAAAAGGATAATCTTGATTTAATTGTTGTTTCTAAACACTTAATTTCTCTAGCAAGAAGTCTTGAACATTGCTTAACAAAAATCAAAATAAGCAGACCAAAGTCTCAACTAATTGATTTTTATCACGAAATCATTCATTGTGCCAAACGTCAACACTAATAGCGGACAGACAGACAGACAGATAGTTTATTCAGACTTATACAAACGTACATCGTCGTCATACTCTAATATACAAATTATTTTCTGTCACGTGAATACGAATAATAGCATAACATTTTGTAACATAAAAGTAAATTACAAAATACGAATACAAATAAACACAAAACAAATGGCAAGAACACGTAAGTTAAATCTATTAAAGAGTATTATTTAGGATCGTATTTCTTACAACGAAAGCTTCTTTGATATATTAACATACATTTGAAATTAGTAATCTATCACTTGAAACTAATATCTTGTGGAATTCATACACAGATTTGTTAATATAAAACATACGGCGTATATTCTTTTCTTAAATATATGTAACAGCGGCATATATATAAAAATGGTATTCGTCTTCCAAATCAACTGAAGTACAACATAATTTGATAATGATAAACAATAAGGTTTTTCTGAGCATATCTGCCAGTTTGGATTCTCAACGGATGCGCAGAGACTCTTAATCTTACAAAAAAAAATAAACGCAGACGTCTAGGGTGTAAGTCTAAAATATTCTTCTTACTCGAAAGAGGATTTATTTGTTTATACATCTAATACAGATTTGTTATTCATTTTACCATACCATTCTTGTTTAAAATTATCAACAAGTCTGCATTTGAACTCTCTAACAAAACAATTTACCTGCACAACGTTTTGATTTTCAAATGCATAACCAAAGTCCATAAATATTTAACATATTCTTAACATGTGGGACCCTATTTATATAACCTTTATTACACTCGTGTAAAGCTTGTTTGTAAACAATTTGCATAATACTATTTTAATTGTTTAGAATTTTAAACCAAAACTTTATAATGTATACAAACCTGTTTACATACAATGGATATCTACCTAATTATCCATACAAAGCAACACTACATGTATTTATTTTAACCTGAAGCAATTGTTTGCAAAATTTAAAATGCATGCGTTCAATACCATATGACTTTGTGAAACCTCACACTTCTGCAGCATAATTTAACATAGAACACACAAAGGAATCAAACAACTGACAGAATATTTTTGGTTGTATATCAAAGTCATGACATTTTATCAATAATGTATTCAATGCTTTAAGGGCAACCAACTTCCAGTATAATTCAACACCGTGCATAAATAGTTAAAGTTATCAACAACTTCAAAATCATTACCAATGTATTACCATTTTTCATTTTCTTTTAACTCTTCTCTTTTCCGAAATATCATTTTTTTAGTTTTTGAAGTATTTAGCCCCCAAGCATTGCAGTATAAATATAATTTATCTAAATGTCCACCCCCCCCCCACTCCCAACATTTTGCAAGTTAATTATTCGCGAGTAAAACATAACAATAGTGCCTTATATCAAAACCTACCCCCTGTTTGTAACCACAAAGGTACCAGGTTATTGCTGTATTACTGTGTTTTTTTTACACCTGCATGATTCCCGTGTTTGTAATTCTTTGTTGTAAGCGCCATCGTTACTTGGCAATATGTCTCGCGCAAAAAATTAAATCGTACGATTTATTCCATGAAAAAAAAAGCATTTTGAAAAGTGTCATGTTATGCTCAACAAACAAAAATGTAACCGGTTATCTGATCGTTTTAGTAGGTTAACCGGTTAACATGTTGCATTCCCACTACAAAATATGAAAAATTCCAAAAAAACGTTATGTTTTTTTTTTCAAGATGCCATTTTCTTCAGTTAACCCGCTTTAAAACTGTTAATATAGCAATTGTCAGCAGACTTGTTACATAATCAAATGTCCAACGAATCCCTCCATTACTAGATGAGACCTGGCGAAAGGGCAAATCATCCATGCACAGTTTTACAACATTACTTCCATCCTCCCTCTCTGATTGAACAAACTCGAGGTCACCAAAATATGCGCCCAATTGCTTAGCATACACCACTTTGTTGTTGAAGAGAAATTCCACTTCTTCCTCACCAAATTCAATCAAGCGACAAAAAAAAACGTATTACTCAATGGAACAGAATCGGACCATGGTAAATTGTTTTCGGTATTCAAAACATTCAGATTGAATGTGAATTTAGGGTATTTATCTTCTACAGACATCTTGTGTATAATTGTATCCATTGAATAAAAATCAACATCCATTAACTTCTGCCAGCATGTGAATATCATACCGCCATGTGTGCCGGTCAATTCCATTTGCAAGAACTCGTAGATTTAAGGCATGAACTTTTCTGGATCGACCTTTGCGACAGAAACTTCAAATAATAAAGTGAAATAGCCCAATTGGACTAAATCACGCGTTATCTTGATATTTACTCGTGTTTGAACTAATGTAATAGAAATATATGAAACGCTAGTGTTTATGTAGGATTTAACGTCGCCAAAAACCTCATGAATGTTTTCTTCAGTGCAATGTTGAGGCAATCCCATAGAAGCGTCAATATTTTCCTTAAGAAATAGTATGAAAATTTTGGCGACCCACTCTTTGGCACCATAATAACATCGACCATCGGCGTCAAGAACTTTTCCAACAGGACATAACATGTCTCTGCAATTCTGATAATTCTGAAAAGAACCAAAATTACGTTTGTAATTGACATGCACGATATGTGCTATTTGTTAATACAACCACTTGTTGATAAATGATATAACAAATCAAACCTTTTTGTCGAGTATTTGGTCCAAATCTCTGAGCATTTTTAAAACAATAACACAAAAACGCATTCCGATTTGTTTGAGTCTGGTAATAAAAGTGAATTTAAAAAGCGAATTCAAAGCGAATATTTATGATTGAAATGTCAACAAGTTATTTTCGCAATCTTAAGTCATCATGTGAATATGACCAAGGCATGGTAAATATAATTAGTAAATAACCTTTATATGGTACCATTGATCAAATATTGTGTACGTCAATGAAATTTATAACGACACATTTAATGCCGAAACCGTCGCGTTGACTGGTATGTGTTGTAGAACCAAAATTGTGTACATGTGTCGTTTAAACGAATCTGCAAAGCCAAACGGAGATTTCCCAACATAGTAAGCGTACACGAAAATTACATGTTACCTAAGATAACCGTGTTTTTAAATAATACCTCCCAAGTGCCCATGCCAAGTTATACCCTATAAGATGTTAATCTATTTTGCAGGAAATAACAGGACGTTGGAAACAACACCAAAGCATTTTTACATAACAAAAGCCAAAATGGCCAGGTAAGCAATATGCACTACTATCAAAGGAAACAAATATGAATGCCCAATAAATAGATGTTGTCTATTATGTATTAAACATCGCTTTGAAAACAACATTGTTCACTTCATATCCAATATTTGATATACATACCAACATTCAAACCACTCCTTTTACTTCCCACAAATAACAAAAGATTAATTGGCAATATGTATAAATATCTAGAAATATTATCCTACAATTATACTCACCGTGTTTCCGTTTGATAGTATCTCGCATGCCTTATTGTACGGTGCACTGCGTCTAAAATCTACCCCAAACAATCAGCATGGCGAAATAGAATTAAAATGCCATGTATGCACTCCTTATGCTTGGTGATGTTAAATCTGTCTGAGCATATGTAACAGAAAACGTTCTTGTAGTAAATTGCTAGCCTTGTCACGAATTTGGAAATGTATGTGGACTAGAGCGAACTGTTGCATAATATATCAATCGTATGGGAGTCCAACGACTTGTCGTTTAGCCAGGACAAATATATGTTATCGCTCCCGTTCAAAGTAGATAGCGGAGCATCTTCGCATGCCACGATTGTCGCATGTTTTCTTCGAGACATAGTATGAATCGTCGTGCGTGTATTTGAAGTAAACAGATACGAAATGCGATGATTTAGTGCTAGAATGGAGTCGTTCAATTTCGGAAGGCGATGCATTAAAAGAGTTGCCTCCCAAGGTTTTTCCATCCGTAGCACCATTGCAAATGGCACACATATCGTTGATGTAGATTTTGTGTCGGCTGGGCGAATACACGGGGAGCATGTGTCCCAATTCATTATTATTATTTTTATTATTATTATTATTATTATTATTATTATTATTATTATTTAAAAAATATTAAAAAAAATATATATATATATAATAATAATAATAATAATAATAATAATAATAATATTAATATTAATTATAATAATAATATTCTGACAACGTTTCATGGAGATTGCAGAATACATGGAAACTCTTGTCTTTTATTTATGCAAGTGACCTGCATTTTGACCACTTGACCCAGTTTTGAAATCTGTTGAGACATTATTGGGACACAGGTTCTGAGTAATTTCTATGAATATTATGCAATACATGAGGCCTCTAAAATGTTCACAATCTTGTTTTTCTTGAATTTAACCTAGTTTTCCTCATTTGGATCCCAAGTAACCCAGTCTCGAGCTCGAATTTCGAATTTCATTACGACACATGCTCTGATCCAAATGCTTCATGTAAATAGTGCAATCAATATGGCATCTCGGTTGTTCAAAAAGTGAATAATTAATTTGACCTAGTGATTGAGTTTTAAGCTCTACGTCAGCCAAGTTCAAACTCTGTTGAGGCATATTTCAGCAAACAGTTCTGTTCTTCATTGAATGAAGATAGGACAGTAAAAATTGAAAAAATACATATGAAATAAAATGTGTCTTTAATTTGACCTAGCTCTCTATGTTTGACATCAGATGACCCTGATTCGAACTCGGTTGAGATATCATAGGAGAAATTGTTCGGACCAATTTTTATGAAGATTATGCAATAATTGTTGCCTCTAGAGTGTTCACAAGCTTTTTCTTTCATTTGACCGAGTGACTTAGTTTGTTTGCTCAACGTGACCCAGATTTAAATTTGGATGAGATATATATGACATAAATGTTCTTGCCAAAGTCTCATGCTGATTAGACAATAAATGTGTTATCTAGAGTATTGACAAAATGTTTCTTTCATTTGACCTAGTGAACTAGTTTTTGACTCGAATTCGACCTCGACCGATAAATAATTGGGCAAATGGTCTGATCACATGGCATATTGTGTAGCAATGAAATATGACCTCAAAAGTGTTCACAAGTTGTTTTTTTTCTCCATTTGACCGGGTGACCTAGTGTTTGGCCCAACGTGACTTTGTTACGAGCTTGGCCGAGATATAATAAGGACAATAAATTTAGTCTCCATGGTGTTTTGATGTTTTCTCTATAGCTTGACCTAGTGACCTATATGTTGATCCGGAAAAAAATCTGACAAAGTTTCATAAAGATCGCGCAATAAAAGTGACCCTTAGAGATTGTGCACAAACTGTATTCTTTTGTTTGACCTAGTGACCTAGTTTTTTACTTACAATTTCAAACTCTGCCGGGATATTATTGAGCCTAATGTTCTGATTTAGTTTCTTGATGAGTTGGCGATTTTCTACATATTGAGTGTTGCAGATGCCTTTTTTTAAATTTGACTTCATGAGCTAGTAGTTAACATAACTGACCCAATGTCGAATATGGCGGGGATATCATTAAGTCAAATGTTCTGACTAAGTTTTATAAAGATTGGGGAATACATGTAGTCCCTAGATTGTCTTTTTTTTAGAAGCCTTCACCCCCTAAATCAGTTCAGGAGAGCTTAAACACGTTAAGGAACAGGTATTCACATACCAAAATAATATTTTATTTTTTTTATTCAAATATAAAAAGTGTCCATGATTATCCAGAATTATTTTCAAAAACAATAAATGGCACTTTATGCTTTCTGCATTTGACTTGCTTTTGATTGAACACTTGACAATGCAGAGACTTGCAAGATTAAACGTGTCTGTTTTGTCTACATGTTTATGCATTAATACCCGTTAGTGCATACAATAAACTTTACCATAAAATAAATAAGTTTAAGTGCATTTCAAGTATAATTTCAAGTACATTAATACAAATGTACATGTATATAAAAAAATGTGAACAAAGAAAATAGTAAGACTACTTTATGAGCATTAAATAATGTGTCATTACCGTTAGGCTTAATTCTAATTAAGTGCGTATTGAAGACAATTTTTCGAAAAGAGAACTACACTTATGTTTTGAAAATAACTGCGGACATTCAATGAATTGTTCTGTCAGATTCAAGCTTAAATAAACATTTTCAAGAGCTTTGTCCATGATTTATTTAAGACGTGCTTTTGGCTAAGTGTTGATTAGTGCGGTACAGATATAACTAACGTGTTGGAGATCCAATGCACAAGAATTAAACTCCGATTGCAATAGCATAATACAGACATTATTTGTTTGTCAAGTTGGCAAGATCGCGCTTTTAAGAAGTGGTATGTTAATAAACGCTTTCTTCGAATGTCCGAAACTATTTTATAACATTAGGCTCCGCTAATTATTTGTTGCAAAATATACCATACTTAATGTCCTTCTTTATATGTAGAAAATAAGTCGCGGGTCGTGGTAGAATGTAAAATAACCCATGGTTGCATTTCTTGTTGATAAAGGAAAACTAGTTGCTTGTATGTTTAAATAGTAATATAGAAAGTGTTAAGCGAGTGCGATACATTTTTATTTATGATTGTGTATAAGCAAGAGCTTTATTCTGACATTAAGTCCTATGTTTATCAACCAAAGGGATGTTACCACACACATTGCAATTTTTTATGACAAACATTTCAATTGATATCATGTTAACAACCGGACACATTCTGTTTGATGATATTTCCCTATCAAACAACGCACAAATGCAATAAATCAATTGGTTAAGTGAATACTTATGTCTTTGGAGCCTTTTGGGAACATTCAACAAACATTTACAATATGTACATAAGACACTAGACGCAATAAAAAGACCACACTGAATTTACAATGCCATATAAATCATGGAACAAAAACAAACATAAGATATTTTGCAATATTTACACAAACCTACTTAAAAATGAAAGTTTAAATGTTATTTCGTTTCTGCTGTTTACCTAGTCAACTTCAATAATTATCTTAAGTACTGTTATCATTGTAGAGATTATAATATATTATAGTATTCAGTACGTATGAAATCTTGGAGGACTTTGTGCTGACGTTACATGCACTTAATAGGCAGTGGTATTTTTAGTAGGGACCAATTAAACAAAGATTATTTTCTTACAGTCTTATTGCGAATAAAGCATTTGATGTTTTCATAAAGGTAACCACCTTAACATGACACGATATTTAGTAAAATATCTACTTGTCCAGGCCCACTAGGCCCGTATTATTTCACTTGCCTTGACCGGAAAGGTAACTTGCCCTGACCGTAAAATGTAACTTAGTATACTATTAAACATTTATGTAATATGTTACAATATGTTATACATATATAACAAATCACGACTAGAAGACTGTCGACTTATGTTGTCCTTTTATCTTTCAGTATAATTAAAACAAACCAATAATTCAAAATGATTGTAATATATTACAATAATGCTACAATTGATATAACACAGATTCAACGTTTGCATAACACACATAACTGATTAAACATTCAGAATGAAGGTCAACAATAAATTTAAACAAAAAGAACGTGGCATCAATATTAAGTCATAAATATGCTTCATGGGTGATAATACATGTTTCTAACATTTTAAATGGTGTTCTTCTTTTTGGAAAGATTCAAACTCAGCCTAGACATTGTTGCAAAAACATAAGGATTTAGTTTCATCCATTTTGACGCGTGCATATGGCCTCTAGACTGGTAATAATGTGTTTATACAATTCATTTGATCTGGTGACCTAGTTCTTGACGCACATGACAAAGATTAAAAATTGGCCTCGATATTGTTAAGATAAATCTTTTTACCAAGTTTCATCGAAGTGTTTTACACATTTAAACTGGTGACATAGTTTTCACGTATTTACGATAGCGTAATATTGACCAGGTTTGATTCAAACTGAGACATAACTGTGGCCTACACAGTGCTTAAATGGTTTTATAACACTTAACTTGTTGACCTAGTTTGTTCACACTTAACTGAGATTTAAATTCGGCCTTTTTTATAACGATTGAGTCATACATGGGACATAAAGAGTAAAAACCAGGGCGACACATGTCATACAGTTTCTAACTCGACCTCTATTTTACCAAGATAAACATTCTTGTCACGTATCATCCTGATTGAGTCATACATGTGTTTTTTCTCAATGATTTGACCTGCTGACGCTTATTTGACGCTCGTTATTTAGATTTTTACTCAGCTATGATATTGTCAAATTAATCAGACACGATTTTATGAAGATAAAATCATACGTGTGGCCTCTAGAGTTCAAACAATACTAAGTTACTAGTTTTGAGACGCACATAAACCAGATTTGTACTTCAATATTGTAAAAGATAAACATTCTGACAAGTTTAATCAATATTGAGGTCATAACTGTGGCCTCTAGAGTGGTAACAAACTTTTTCTAAGAAATGTACATGGTGAAACAGATTTAGGACGCTAATAACCCATATTTGTACTAGGACTAGATATTGGCTAGTAAAAACATTTGGTAGTAGTAGTAGTAGTAGTAGTAGTAGTATCAGTAGTAGTAGTAGTAGTAGTAGTAGTAGTAGTAGTAGTAGTAGTAGTAGTAGTAGTAGTAGTAGTAGTAGTAGTAGTAGTAGTAGTAGTAGTAGAAGTAGTAGTAGTAGTAGTAGTAGTAGTTGTAGTAGTAGTAGTAGTAGTAGAAGTAGTAGTAGTAGTAGTAGTAGTAGTAGTAGTAGTAGTAGTAGTAGTAGTAGTAGTAGTAGTAG
>VMBQ01002761.1:97649-123070 GCA_007657795.1 Dreissena rostriformis
GTAGTAGTAGTAGTAGTAGTAGTAGTAGTAGTAGTAGTAGTAGTAGTAGTAGTAGTAGTAGTAGTAGTAGTAGTAGTAGTAGTAGTAGTAGTAGTAGTAGTAGTAGTAGTAGTGTTTTGTTCTTTTCACTGCTGTTATTTCACTTCAGAAATGTCATATTTTATCATTAGGTATAAAAGAAAGATGGTGATTAAATGGGAACCACTAGACATTTGACATGCCTGGCTGGCTTCACACATTTGTATTGGTCTTAAACATAGTTTGAATAATTTATGTAGACAAAATTGTTAAAATTAAACATATTTGAAAAAAATGGTCTAGACCATAGTAGAACTTTGATAGGAAAAATTTAAGTTTGTAATACTTTGGCATTATTCATCCATATTTTTATTGGCAAAATCAACCACAAGATTTTTTAGCAGAGATGAAAGAAGCTTTTTTTAATTATTATTTTTTGTTTTGCAATCGTTAGCACATTATTAGCAAAATTGTTTTAGTAAAAGATATGCTGAAGGAAGTTTTAAGATAACAGATCTTTTTGGTCCTCTAAAGTATTACTAAATATGGAATATTGTCACTTGAACTGGAAAATAGATAAACATTGTTAATGCAATGATTGATTTTCAAATTTACAACATCCGTGTCATTCACTAGCCTGAGAACTTAATTAAGAAGATACGAAATGAATTTTGGAAAGGTACATTGAACTTATTTGCTGAATTTTGTAGCAAATTACTGTCAAAATCAACGTTTTGTAAATTATCCATAATTCTATAAGCTCCTTCATATTTAAAAGTGCCACTTTAGATATCTGTACCTTTTGTCAACTGAATGTGAAATTATTCTACATATTTCAGGGGAATGTAAATGTGTCAATCAGTTAAAAAAAGAAAAGACTTCGGGATTTTATCATTTTTCGAAATTTATTAATATTCCCTCTTTCATACTAGGACAAGTACATACAAATAATCCCTTACAATTAACGATTGTTTTTCTCAAAATGTGTATACGTATGGTAAAATAAAGCCAAACTAGACCACCTCTGAAAGCATAAAAACTTGCCTGCCATTGCATTGCGATGTGCTAAATGAAATTAGCTATTTTAATACTTTACGAAACGGTCAAGAATGTTTTACAAATGTAATTATATTAAAAGGTATCACTAGTAGGCTTGAATGAATAAAATTTTACTACTGTATTTGGCAAATTGAAAATGGTAGAGATGATGTATTTCGATTTGCAACGATGCGTGTAGAATGTTGAGCGTGAAACTATCGTTTCCCATCTACAAATAATAAGCCGGTTCAACATTTGTATTCTCAAATCTCCAAAGCAATAGATAGTATGCGCGTCCCTTTATGTAAGCCAGAGCCTATATGCATAAATATTTTATTTTATTCTTACATTGAGCAATTATTTGGAAAATGTATTTATAAATAATGGGAGCTTGTAGAAACGTTAGAATTGATTCAAATTTGTTTTGCTCCACCGTACCATCTCGTTGGCCATTACTTTTAAAATAGAAACGAAATAGTACGCCGGGCATAATGGATCCAGTTCATTAACGGCATTGGCCTAGTAAATGTGGTATTGTAAAAAAACGTGTAAAATGTAAACATATGAAATATGCAACGTGAACCTTCAACTGTATATGCAGAAGGGAAATCTTATTAAAGAATGTGATCCTTTATTTTAAGGGACCACTTTGCAAACAGTACGACACACAACAATGGTAATTGATGAGATACATCTCTCTCTCACACACACACACACGCATACACACGCACTCACACACACACACACGCACACGCACACACACAAACACACGCACACACACACACGCACACGCACACACACACGCACACACAGACACACGCACGCACACACACACACACGCACACATACATACATACACACACACATACACACATATACATACACACATACATACACACACATACACACACACACACATACCGGTATTACTAACCTACAGAGGTACACAAACCGAGGTATGTGTGTATGTGTGTCCGTCTGTATGTCAATATATGTCCGAGGTCAACACACCGATAAACAGAAAACATACCGAGGTACCCACCCTTTCCGAGGTACCCCGGCATTCCAACTTTATTCCGAGGTATTCTCCTACCCCCCTAGGTGTGTATTTATATGTATGTTTACGCAGTTTAAGAGGAACACATACCGAGGTAACGGGAAAAAGTACCTCGGTATTTTTTGGTACCTCGGTAAGTGCGTGTGTTTTCCAATTAATTACCTCGGTATGTTATGAATACCAACACACACACACAAACACACACACACACACACACACACGCACGCACACACACACACNGATTTGCACTTCCTTTGTGGTATAAAAACAAAGTAGCAGTCTAAGATATTTGTAGTTGAAAGATGATTTTGGAGTGGGTTTGATATGGTAATTTGCCTTTGGATTATGTCAGCGTCTGCACTAAGGCTTGATATACTTTCTCAAAAGTAGCACGAACTACTTTAATTGCAACAAAACAACAGAAGAAACATATGACTATTTAAATTTATACCATTATTGCAAAAACTTATCTATACAAAAGGCCAGAAACTTGTATAATGGACCCTTTGGTAGTTTTTATTAAGTGTTATCGTACCTTATACTTTAAACCGTCTGAAGAGAGTCGCGCCGAGGACAAGCCCTTAAATTGCTTCACAAAAAAACACACATTCTTGCGAGTTTTATATACGAAGGACGTTACTGCCAAAAAAGATCATGTAAATACTTTTTTTAACAATGTTGATTTCTTCTTCGTCAAAGCATGTAAAAATGTTCCAGTATTTTTGACTGATTTGTATTTTTTGTTAATTTGTGTTGCTCTTAAACGTGTTTTAAAATCAAATCACCGACACCGGAAGCCATAAGGCTCATCATTCGTTATTAGCAAATGCATTTTCAATCATTTCTACTTGAAATTTCGGTCTAAAACGTGCCATTCACATTGAAAATATGCTAATTATGATAAAGCGGTGATTATTATTCGCGCTTTAAGGTTGTGTTATAGGTTACATTTTACAAACAAATTAGTCATGTAGGGTTGTAATCTCTAAAACAATCAACACAATTTACTCGAAGGAATAGTTTTACAGTTTAGACAATTGTTCTTGTTTTATCATTTAGAGATATTGATAGGTTAAGCATACGTGTGCACTATTTAATTACTAAAATATGATTAAGTTAGAGACTATGGTAAAAAATTGCATGCGCGGATGCGGGGTACATTTTACTAGAAAACTGCCGAAAAACACAATGTGCAAAAAACTTCGATTTTGTTTTGTGTCGAGTTCTTTCTTGCAAAGCACATGCCATTACTCGTTAGAATGCCCTTTAACAACAGGTATAGTTATATGATGTCTATCTGCAAAATATTGAATTAATTTTATAATACACATTTAAGTGGGATAAAAATATAAAAATAATAATAGACGAAAATACAACCTGTAAGTTAAAACGTGGGACGTAATTAAGCATTATGTGTGTTTGGTAATATATATCATATATAATCACATTATTGTAGAAGATCAACTGAAGATATGTAGATAATCTGTAGATGCTATTGTAGAAAATCAATGTATGCTATTGTACAAAGTTAATAGAGGCTTTTGTACTAGATCAATAGAGGCTTATGTAGAAAATCAGTAGATGCTATTGTAGAAAATCAGTAGTTGCTATTGTAGAAAATCTATAGATGCTATTGTAGATAATCAGTAGATGATATTGTAGATAATCATTTTATGCTAATGTAAAAATATCAATAGCAGCTATTGTAGAAAATCAAAAGATGCTATTGTATATAATCGGTAGATGCTATTGTGAAAAACAAATAGATGCTTTTGTAGAACATCGGTTTAATGCCACTGTTACTATAAAAAGAACAATGGTAATCACCTTATAACTTCCTAAGTTATCTGGGGGCGATGTGTTCTGTTGATATGATGCATCTTGGTTGCTTACAACCTACAGATCTGGGGACCGTTTCAATAAACATCGTAGTACACATTTACGATACGATACATTTTTCGAAGATACATAATTGCTGAAGTCCACATCATATGATTATAATTGTTCAGTACTTAATTAATTACATTGGCATCTCAAGCGCCGTATATATTTCACGAGCATGGCGAGCTAGTTCGTCTACTTATTAAGATTACAAAATTCTCTCGTAAGTTAAAAGTGTCGTACGATCGTTTATGAAACGGCCCCCAGGCTTGGAATTGCATTATTGATCCAGTCAGAGCAAGGCCTAATTTTCCTGGTTTCTGACCAACAAATTGAGTTTCGAAAGCGGTATAGCGCTGATATATTTTTTTAGGAAGCTTACCTGCAGACCTTAATATAAATCTGCGTGATTTTCTATTTATACAAACATCTACTATAAAGGTATATTATTTTCAACAAAATAATGGTTAGTATGATGATGCCTTTACCACACACTTACCTGTACTCGTGAACAAACACAACAAACAATTTCAGTCACAATTGATGTAAAATAACAAATTAGGTCGATACAAGTACTGCAAAATGAACAACTCATGTCCTTGTCTTATCTGCGGCAGCTTCCGGAATTAATACGGTTGCGTTCGACCGTAATAGTGTTACAGTGTGGCAATATAACTGCTTTTTAATGTTAATTATTAAACAACGTGTTCATACCAGCTACATTGATACTTGAAAATATGTAAAATATAATAAATGTAATATTTAAATAAAACAAATATAACAAGATATTTGTGCAAATGTGTATTGTTCATATGTTTAAACACACTTGAACTAGCGCTGAGCATTTCAATGTTAACTTGTCAAGATCGTATCATGCGTATTTTTCACATAATGAAAAAGACACNTTTGTGTCGAGTTCTTTCTTGCAAAGCACATGCCATTACTCGTTAGAATGCCCTTTAACAACAGGTATAGTTATATGATGTCTATCTGCATAATATTGAATTAATTTTATAATACACATTTAAGTGGGATAAAAATATAAAAATAATAATAGACGAAAATACAACCTGTAAGTTAAAACGTGGGACGAAATTAAGCATGATGTGTGTTTGGTAATATATATCATATATAATCACATTATTGTAGAAGATCAACTGAAGATATGTAGATAATCTGTAGATGCTATTGTAGAAAATCAATGTATGCTATCGTACAAAGTTAATAGAGGCTTTTGTACTAGATCAATAGAGGCTTATGTAGAAAATCAGTAGATGCTATTGTAGAAAATCAGTAGATGCTACTGTAGAAAATCTATAGATGCTATTGTAGATAATCAGTAGATGATATTGTAGATAATCATTTTATGCTAATGTAAAAATATCAATAGCAGCTATTGTAGAAAATCAAAAGATGCTATTGTATATAATCGGTAGATGCTATTGTGAAAAACAAATAGATGCTTTTGTAGAACATCGGTTTAATGCCACTGTTACTATAAAAAGAACAATGGTAATCACCTTATAACTTCCTAAGTTATCTGGGGGCGATGTGTTCTGTTGATATGATGCATCTTGGTTGCTTACAACCTACAGATCTGGGGACCGTTTCAATAAACATCGTAGTACACATTTACGATACGATACATTTTTCGAAGATACATAATTGCTGAAGTCCACATCATATGATTATAATTGTTCAGTACTTAATTAATTACATTGGCATCTCAAGCGCCGTATATATTTCACGAGCATGGCGAGCTAGTTCGTCTACTTATTAAGATTACAAAATTCTCTCGTAAGTTAAAAGTGTCGTACGATCGTTTATGAAACGGCCCCCAGGCTTGGAATTGCATTATTGATCCAGTCAGAGCAAGGCCTAATTTTCCTGGTTTCTGACCAACAAATTGAGTTTCGAAAGCGGTATAGCGCTGATATATTTTTTTAGGAAGCTTACCTGCAGACCTTAATATAAATCTGCGTGATTTTCTATTTATACAAACATCTACTATAAAGGTATATTATTTTCAACAAAATAATGGTTAGTATGATGATGCCTTTACCACACACTTACCTGTACTCGTGAACAAACACAACAAACAATTTCAGTCACAATTGATGTAAAATAACAAATTAGGTCGATACAAGTACTGCAAAATGAACAACTCATGTCCTTGTCTTATCTGCGGCAGCTTCCGGAATTAATACGGTTGCGTTCGACCGTAATAGTGTTACAGTGTGGCAATATAACTGCTTTTTAATGTTAATTATTAAACAACGTGTTCATACCAGCTACATTGATACTTGAAAATATGTAAAATATAATAAATTTAATATTTAAATAAAACAAATATAACAAGATATTTGTGCAAATGTGTATTGTTCATATGTTTAAACACACTTGAACTAGCGCTGAGCATTTCAATGTTAACTTGTCAAGATCGTATCATGCGTATTTTTCACATAATGAAAAGACACATTCTTCTTAGCAAATGTTGGACAAATCCATAGGACCATGTACATCATATGTGTATCGTTATTCCTCTTACGTTTGCCAATATATGCTCAATAAATATACACATTTGAAACACACTTTTAAGTTATTTAAATTTATTTTTCTAAACAGCTGAATGAAATGTGTCATCAATCAATCGTTTATGTGTTGCCCAATAACACCTTTTTCCGATATGCCATTATGTTAGTTAGTAAAGAATGCAATATACAATGAACCATGATGCAATGACTATAACCTTGATCTAAGTGTTTGCCACCAATAAGGATCCTAGCTTGCGTGGCGGCTGAGTTATTGGTGGGGGAGGGGGTATTGTTGTATGTAGGCCCTTAAGTGATTTCATAAACAAATTTGGTCGTAGCCCTGAGTACGCCCTCCCTTCCCAATGAACTCAGCCACAACGCAAGCTAGTTTTGTTAAGTAGGCACTTTAGTGATGGGTGTACCCGTCAACTATTCCCCCGCCTCCCCCAATGCGCTCAGCCACAACGCAAGCTATTGTTGTTAAGTACGCACTTTAGTTATGGGTGTTCCAGTCAATTATTCCCCCGTCTCCCCCAATGCGCTCAGCCACAACGCAAGCTTTTGTTGTTAAGTAGGCACTTTAATGATGTGTGTACCTGTCAATTATTCCCCCGCCTCCCCAATGCGCTCAGCCACAACGCAGGCTATTGTTATTAAGTAGGCACTTTAATGACGGGTGTACCCGTCAATTATTCCCCGCCTCCCCCAATGCGCTCAGCCACAACGCAAGCTATAGTTCTTAAGTATGCACTTTAATGATGAGTGTACCCGTCAATTATTCCCCAGCCTCCCCCAATGCGCTTAGCAACAACGCAAGCTATTGTTGTTAAGTAGGCACTTTAATGATGGGTATACCCGTCAATTATTCCCCCTCCTCCCCCATGCGCTCAGCCACAACGCAAGCTATTGTTGTTAAGTAGGAACTTTAGTGATGGGTGTACCCGTCAATAATCCCCCTCCCTCATCATGAAGTCAGCCACTACGCCAAAAAGGATCCTTATTTTTGGCATCGAATCACAATGGTGCCAGAAATCAACATCCTAGTGCAAACAATGCACTTTTTTCTCATTGTATATAGTTATATACTGTTAATTTGATTCGGAAACATTAATATGTAATTAATATTTTATAAGTTATATGCATCACTTATTACTTCCCTCAGATCTTCACTCGTCACTGTCGTTGTATTCACACTCCATTTGCGGTGTAGTGAGATGTTTTTAGCATTATAATGTACGTCGATAGGGAGAGAGAAAAATAAGTCCAATATATCGATGTGTTTAAGCCTAATAAGTAATCTGTTCAACCACTTGTTTGAAGGGAGATCCTGTTTGCTTTGTCATCTAGTTTCGTTTATGACGCCACAGATTTATCAACAACGGTATGTAATTCAAGTGAAATAAAAAACATGTTGTTTTGTTGTTGTTTTTGTTGTTTTATTTATAGTTCTAAACAGGTATTTTACTCTTACATCTACATATATCACAAAAATCACACATTTAAAAAGAAAAGAAACAATTTAAGGCGCAAAGAACATTGTCTGCAAATATATATTGTCTATAACAATAGCGATAAATCCCGCAGAATATCGTGGCTGAAGCTCGAAAACCACCGCGATTTTGAACTGCTGGTAATCACGAAAGTCACCCGCTTCTGGACGTGCCGGTAGGGGGCATCACGGTTCCGGCTTATGACCAAACGACTTGAGGAGCTAAACAGAAAACATTAACAAGAGCTTGTCACACAAGGTACGAAAAATACCCCCACACGAGATCGTATATTGAAATATGTAGCAAAATGATACAGGCAAGTTTAAAAAAACACACACACACACTATACAATATGTTTAACTCAATAGTACATTGCTGATCAGGAAGAAAATATTGTCAAATTTATTGTGATGTCTAAGCCTATATAAACATCATGGGACCGAACGGGTGAGGCCAGTTTCAACCGTAAAGTATGATTTTAAAGTAGTTTGTAGAATGCTATCATACAATGCCACATGCCATATGTTAAACATTTGGGCCTTGTGGTTGCAGAGGAAGAAATTTTGTTGGCGTAAAGGTGCTTTATAAGTGAATTTAATCTTGTGACCTGAGGGAGTGGCCAGTAATTTGACAAACCTTTGAAGGGAAATGCTATACGATGGTACATAGCGAATATAAAACGTGTACATATTTTGGCTTCATATAAGTTATTTTGCTAATAGAAAACATTGCAAATGAGGTCATTAAATGTTTTAGTTGAAAAATGTGCATAAACTTTGTATGTTTCAACGAAGGATGATATATACAAAAAATGCACGTCGTAAGCAACACAGCCTAAACGTTTGAGTGTTGTATGCTGAAAAGTATAGCAGAACTCCTTCGGATAAGTTTTTGTCTATGGAAAGACAGACGGTTTAATGGTCAGACGGACATACATGCGGAAAGACGTCCTTACTTATTCCAGATAACACCCTTTACTTCTTTGAGGGGGTATACAACGTACAGAGATTTATGTCAGTAGGAAATGCAAATACTGTCAATAGTAAGATGTGTGGCAACCTGTACGTAAACAGCTTTTATTATTATTATTATTATTATTATTATTATTATTATTATTATTATTATTATTATTATTATTATTATTATTATTATTATTATTATTATTGTATATTAGTTAGTTTTTTAACGGATGGTTTATCCCGTTAAGACTACATTGTAAAACAGAAATAAAGTTAAAATTATAATTACGTTTCGAGACTATACACTCCGCTGTGTTTGGCATAGCACTTCCAACCGCTGCGAATTTCGACAAGTCGATACTCTGCAAAATGTATATAATAACTGTTTCAAAATGGCATTTCCACATTGCGCTTAAAATATCTTAATTAACAACGGGAAAGCTTCCCTTGCGAAAATTAATATTGAATAAAGTCCAGAATTTGTTTGGCGAATATTTAAACATCTGTCGATATCAACTATACAAGAATTTGATGGCATTGTGATATTAGCATATTTGAATACGTTTTATTTTGTTTCGCAATCAAGTAAATCAGTGTCAATCAGCGGAGTTTTAGGACATAAAGCAAACCGAGAATCACAACCATAAATAAATATGGAAAATCAACACGTTTTAAGCATGCCACCGGTAAAATTAGGCAATTCCCGAAAGTGGGTAACAAATCAACTTTCTCATCATTTGAATTCAGCCGTGACCGCTAAGACAGGGAACCAAGTGTCATGCGTTACCCCTAGCTTCCGGCGACCGGGGAACGCCACATCGACGTCAGACAAGGTCCGGGTCGTCGACCATCGGCGGCGCTTTTCACGGAACTTCTTCCGGATCTGAGAAGTCAATAAATGAGCCTAGTTCTGGGAAAACTGGGCTTAATGCATTGGCGTTAAGTTTTGTCGCAAATTAACCTGTGCAGTCCGCACATTCTAATCTGGGACGACACTTTCCGCCTCAAATGGATTTTCGCTTATAAGAGACTTTCATTCCAACGAAAAATACCATAAACGCGGAAAGTGTCGTCCCTGAATACCCTGTGCGGACTGCACAGACTAATATGGGACGACACTTTACGCACATGCATTATTCCAGTTTTCACAGAATACGGCTCAAATGTTTTGTCAATCGATGACTGTAACACTGAACATGCCCCCTTTATGAAATAAACATTCTTTACCACAAATACCATTTGCAAGAATCGAGCGAAAACCAATGGCATCACTGAACGGCTGATACAATCGCAATTGAAGATATGAATTACCTCACACTCTAGTGATAATATACCAAATGACTACAGTAAAAACAAATACCCCTGCTCTGTGCTTTTCTTTTCTTGCAGTATGTGTATGATAACACTGAATACATGTTTTAACTGAGTGCTTGATCGGTATTATAACTTTTTTATTAGATAAAAAGAAACTTCCTTCGTTGACAAAAACAAATCTGTTTTTCTTATTTTCCAGCGATGAAATTTCTCGTGATAAAACAACACGGCATTACTGCGAACATGTTTAACTTTTCTTTCATTATTTTTATGATAGAAATGAATACATGCTCACAAAAATATTGCTTGATAAGTTACAGAAAGTAACTTCCTTTGCTCATGAACAAATAGTATCCCTTTACAGGGTTAATAAAGAGCGTTATTACACAGAAATAAAACAAACTAATATAATCTATACATTCGGTGATAACGACGGCTCCAAGGCGGTGACCCAGTTGTTATTATGTTTCTCTGTTAATTGTTGTGTATTTGTTCTTGTGTCGTTTAAGACTAGTTGAATGTATCAATAATTTATCTCCTGATAAGGTTTCTGGAATTTTATTATTACTATACAGTGTATATCTGAAAGATCAAAAGAATGAGACAATACTTCAAAGCACCAGTCTCTTAATCCTTGTTATGTTAATACCATTGCAGTAACCGTTATAATTAGGCATCTGACAGAACAAGATACAAAACCCCGTCAAATAACTGCAATGTCGTGGTAATTAATCGTGCAGTGTCTCTACACGTGATAGCTTGTGACGGTTGGGGGTAAATCTATATTTCATTCACATAATGCATTTTCGAATATAATCATAGTGTTGTCAAGGCTTACAAATGGAATGGTTTTCAGCGAAAAGACGTCATTTTCTGTCATTATAACTGTTGCCCCTTTGACATGATGTTGTCTTATTTTTGGTGGAATGGGGTTTTGAAGTTGTTCACAAATTATGTAAAAAAGGATCATATGTTTAAAATGTATCATGCCTTTTTTATGGCTAAACATTATTCTAAATCTCTTAAATAATAAAGCGTTAGTAATCATTGCCATTGTAGAGTTTGAAAAAACGTCAATTACTTACATATAGTTTAAAATACGCAGTCACATTAATGGATCTGATGGTCGAATGGTAGCGAGGTTGACTTTCTTTACAGAGGTCCCTGGTCCGAATCCAGGGAAGGCAATAATTTGTATTCATGTTTGTCTAAAATTATATATGTGTTAGTAAAAACCGTGTATATCGTTGTATTTCCCAAAATACAAAAGTATACTTCCAATTCTCTTTAAAAACAAAAAGGTCGCCGTGGTGTAGTGGATATAGTCTCCTCCAAGCGATCGGGAGGTCACGGGTTCGATCCCCACTGTGAGAGCGTTCTTTAGAAAGACACCAAGTACTGGTTCTACCCAGGTCCCAAGACTCCTTGCATAGTCAGACACATAATCGTCTATCTAGAAGGAGTGGTGTTTCGGAAGAAGAAGAAAAAGAAGAAGAAGAAAAAGAAGAAGAAGAAAAAGAAGAAGAACAATACCTCGTCATTGCAGATGCAGTGGAGGAAGAATATACACATCCCCTGCACGGTGTTGGCGATCACGAAGAAGTAGTGGAACACCACGTTGATGGGAACCAGCAGACCCAGAATCCATGTGAGGCCCAAAAGGGGGAGCAGCGTCAGCATCGCGCGGAGGCTTCCTCTGGGGGTATTCGTAACATAATAATATAAATACTGTGTGTTTAAATTGCTTTATTTTGCAGAGGCCCAACAGGGGAAGCAGCGTCAGCATCGCGTTGAGGCTCCCTCTGACGGGGTATTCGGAGCATAATAATATCATTTCTGTATCTACTTTTAAATCGCTTTATTTTTAAAATTTCGCGTGTTTTGTGAAACAAATGTTGCGCGGTGTATAAATTCGCCATGCTGAGAAAACAAAAAACGACCCATACCCATGGTAATATACTGTAACTTCAATATATTTCGCGCAGTCTAAATTTTGCGCGATAAGCAGGCGGATTTACGGTGTGTGATTTGAGGGACGTCATAATTTCTATTCTAATAATTCAGTTTCTTACCGGCAAAATAAGTATGTTTGTATAAAAATGATCTTATGTACATATATTAATAGATATGTATAGATATTTACCACTCCTGATAGCGACAAAAAATCAACAACGTTAACAAAAATTTAACAGTAAGAAGCGTTCGTGGATTTTGTAGACACGTTTCGTACCACGATCGGTTCGTACCTCAATCTGGCCAACTCCGACTTTTCTGAGATTGTCTTCAGTGTCAGAAACACCTTCACCACGAGTCCCAGCACGAACATGTTCATCTGCAACAAATTGTACGGTTGTTTACGGTAAATGCTTCATCGGCCAATGCTATACAAAAGATACAGAAGCCGGTGTTATTTAACACCGTAGCGTATATATTCGATATAATTGTCGAAGAAGCCGAACATAAAGCTCCTAGATTTTTAATTTTATTATTATATTTATTATTTTATTTAATTAAATTAATTATTTTTATATTCAGCATACCCATTTCGTGAGGAATAAACTATTTCACATCAAAGCACAATTTTCTGGAGTGTCTCTATAATGTTATTTCTCACAGGAGCCTTCTAAAATGCCCCCACCCNCCAGCACGACGACCAGCATTGGCCCCATGAAGGCCCAGATGAGACCCTCCTTCACGGACAACCAGCAGCTGGAAAACGAATGTGTCTCTTGGAAAACAGGGCTTAATGCATGTGCGCGAAGTGTCGTCCAAGATAAGCCTGTGCCGTCCGCACAATATCCGCATAATGATCATCTCCAAATAGAGACATTACGAAACTGTTGTACTGTTACCAATATCAGAAACGGGACATACGTGATTTACCTAATGCATTTATTTTGAGGTCCGTACCCAATAATGAACAGCGACTGTACGTGTTAAATACGCATGGTAAGCAAATATAATGTTAAGTACAAAGTGAAAATATGTACGTGTTTAAAACGGACTCACTGCAAATGCGTACGTGTTAAATACAAGCTTCAGAGCAGATATGTATACGTGGTTTTTATGTATATTATGTTGCAGACACATACCGGTATGTTAATGATTTATATATAATGTATAGACGTACATGTGTAATACAAGGTGAAAACTCCAGAGTTAATACACGGTTTCAACATCTGAGTTTTCAATACGGGCTGCATATATGAAAGTGTTTAATACAGAGTGAAGAAACGTGCGTGTTTTACCGCACCTATACTGGGGTCCGTTCCCATATTCCGGTGTGCGGGCGGCGACCGAGATGATCACAATGAGGAGCGGAAGTCCCCATCCCACCAGGATGTACTTGACGCGCTTGTCCCGGTGATTAAATATCCCCTACACGGGTAGAAACTCTGTATTATCGTGTTGAAAGCACTTCAAATGTCAATGTTGTTTAAATAGCAACATGCTGACAACCATATTGTGTAAATTCTAAAATAGTATAAACGAGAAACAAAAACATCGAAAATCGAAAAGTATTAAACAATATCATTTCGCAAAACGATGATTTAAAATAAATGCATACTGTTCTATAGGTAAAAATGGTAACTTAATATAATATATAACAGACGGCATCTCACGGATGATCAAACTCACTTATATCGGCGGACATTACCGGTAAGTGAGTTTGCGTCTTTCAACAATGATTCTGGCCAGTACATACACACATGCACATAACGGTTTGATACTTCCGGTCTCACCTTTGTGCAGCACATGTAGAGTGCGATGCCCTCCACGAGCATCCAGGAGAACGAGGCCATGAACAGGAAGTGGAGCATCACCGCCACCGCCTTGCACGCCGCCTGAGAGTAAAACAAGAACTTAGTTCCCATTTCGATTTTGCAAAAGCAAATTTTTTTCAGGTCAGAATAGAATTGATTGATTTTGCTGTAAATTCGCCCAGCGAGAACTCTGTGTTTCTCTGCTGAGTGGCAATGTGATGCATGTGCATCAGAACTTCAAACCATTGTATAATGGACAATAATAAATAAACTCTATCTATGAACAACGCGCGTGTTAGATAATCAAAGATAACAATGAAAGTATTTTTGTTTAAAGGCCTTGTTTAAGCCTTCTTTATTTAACCCCAACCCATCCGAATCTCGTGCATTATATCATTGTGAACTGCGACCCTCTTCAGCGGTGATCAACTGCAGAGGAAGACGACCAGTTAACAATTGATAATTCAGCTGGGTGAAAATATTACATACGCGAGTATAAGAGAAAAAAAAATATATTCGTGAAATACCCTTTGGAGCGGCCACACACTCTTTATGCTATTTGCGTATTCTACCTGGTTCCTGGTTAAAAGTTCGCCGTGATTTAGTGGATATGATGTCCGCCTGCGACCGGGATGTCACGGGTCCGATCCCCACTGCGGGAGCGATCTGAGACACCGATGCAATCGAGCTTAAATAAATACGTTAAAGCTAAACTACATGGTTTCGGTGCGCGTCGCTTGAGGACACAAAAACCAGTTGACTCATCATGAGCGCCAGGGAGAGGTTGAAGTGTATCAGGATTTTCTCGTTGCCCAGCATGCTGTTACGAAAATACGATGGCTTGAGCCTCGTTGTTGGAAAACTGTCTTTGATGCATATGCGTTATGTGTCGTCCCAGATCAGCCTGTGCAGTCCGCACATGCTTATCAGGGACGACACTTTCCGCCCTGACTCGATTTTATATTAAGAATTGACTTCCTTGAAACAAAAAATCTCTTAAAATCTAAGCGGAATATGTAGTCCCTGATTAGCCTGTGTGGACTGCACCGGCTAATCTTGAACGACACGTAACGCACATGTAGTAAGCCCAATTGTCAGAGAACGAGGCTTATTGCTTTAGTTCAAGTTTGTTTTAGGGCAGAACAGTCAATACATATTCAACGCCTAAGAGCAATACACTTGTATTTTTCAGAATATTTCACATTTGGGACGAAGCAATGTTATTGTACTAAATTGCAGTAATCATGAACTGGCAATATAATTGCTAAAAAGAGCCTCTTTGGATCACATTATCTTGTTAGTAGGGCCTCATCCTCAAGTCCTTTACGCAATAATTATCTAACGCTTAAAGGTTGTGTTTTACGAAAAGCAGATTTTTGTTTAATTTTTAGAGCAGATATTATTATAGAAATTTATTTCTAAAGAGTAGTGGGGTCGTACAATGAAATATAAATGAACTAAAATGTTCTCTGATACGCACGTTTGACATTCTCTTGGTTGGGGTAGTCACTTACTTCAGGTACACGTAAGCTATGAGTGTCATCAGTAGGCAGGCGATAGAAAGGCTGCATCCGACAGTGGTGAGAGTAAACAGCGCCTGGCGGTTTCCCAGCGACATCTACAGTGCGAGAATACCTGTGAGCATCGCTATGTGATAAGCGATCGAGAATGGAAAAACGGGGGTTAATGCAAGTGCGTTAAGTGTCGTCCCGGATAAGCATGTGCAGTCCGCACAGTCTAATCATGGACGACACTTTCCGCCTAAACTGGATTTTTGCTAACCAGATACATTCTTTAAACGAAAAATATAATAGAAGCGTTAAATGGAAGTCCTGCATTAGCCTGTGCGAACTGCACAGGCTTATCTGGGACGACATTTTACGCACATGCATTAAACCCCGTTTTACAGTAAGAGGAAATATGCGGAAAAGAGGTATATTTGACAATGGCCATGTGATGATGGTGGTGATTGAAGTATTTAAAATCATAACATTATGGCGAGGGTGACGATAACGACGAAGATGAAGAAAATCATGATTATGATCATGTATATGAGTATAACGTTTCAAAGTTGGTGACAATTATGATGATGATCATGCTGTCAATGAATGTTATTGTGAAAATTAGGACGGTGATTATAATCACAATCGTTATGTATGTTTTGGTAATGGTGGTGCTCTGATACGGAACATTATAAAATCATATCAACATGAGAGATGTTATGTTTACACAAATATGGTATAACTCATATATTTATTTCATACTTTTGCCGAAATGTCAAGTGGCAATGGCATAAATCAAGGTGGAAATACGTAATCAACTCACATCCTTGGTTTCCACGTACATGACCAGCACGGCGAAGTTGGTGAGATGGTTACAAGTGCACGTGGTGTGCGAGGCATTCTGATCCACCACCGTACATTCAGCATTCGACCAGGCCCTGAGGGTGTAAGTGAAAAATATGTGTTATGCGTGTAATGGAAACAGGGAAGAAACATTCTAAAAATTATACCAGTTTTTTTTATAACAAATTTATATTTGGACTACGGTATATCCGCTGTATGAAAAAAAAAATCGCGATTTTCAAGATAATTAAAAACATTCCTGGGAAGGCGACATGTATGATAACAACAGATAAGGTAAAGGAATGAACATGGCAGGGTGGTTGTGAAGGAAACGCGCATCGTTGGTGAGTGTCGCACGTAATGGTGGCGTGTGAGGCGGTCTGGTCCACAACCGTTTACACTTCATTTGATCAGGCACAAGGAGTGTACACGAAGATTTGTTTAGTCTCGTCTATTGAAATACTTGTCAAGCTTAACCTAACCTGTCTGGTCTGGAAAGACCTATTTGTTATATTCTTACATGCCGGTAGCCAAGCCCAGTGCGTATGTGTGTGCCGGCTGAGGCTTAATTCTATCCCTCAAGTATTGTGTTCTGCACTAATCTATTATCGTCGGGTTCCTTCCGGTATAGTTATTACGTCTTGGGAAGTCTAGTTTAGTTTGAATAACGTTACCATGTTATTTAAATCGACTTAAAATAACATATATTATATTAAAGCAAAGATGTGAAAACTTCTATTCAAATATCCTCTTCACAAATGCCACAGCGTTGGTACAAGTTCACATTCACACGCACTTACTTCTTGGCGAAATCCCAGAAGACGCATTCCCTCGTGGCTTCCTCCTTATGCTGTATAAATAAGATGTATATTATACGAATGCATCGACATTTGCGTTGGTTGTACAAAGTATTTATATTGGTGTACACATCTTAAACAAGTTTATGCCAATAATTAAGACATTATGTTAAGATAACTTTTTAGTTAACTGGATCTAACTATCTTATTTGTTATAATTTACCTCTGTAAATCCACAAGTCAATCCAAACTCTTAGCAATTAACCACAGTATATTTTGAAGATCATTGTTACAAAGTGTAGCGTTAAGCATATGGTAAAAAGAGTACAGAGTTCAATTTGAAATAATAATTGGGTACCTATAACGGTGCTGCGAGTGTATTATAACTTAAAATGACAGTAGGGGTGCTTTTTTAGTAAAGAAACACCGCCTGTTGACTGCAAAAACACACGGAACACGAAGTAAACTACAATTGCTCTTTTGTAAACATATGAGATATAAGATATTTAATAAATGCTTAACGCTGATGAAGTCGTTGCTGTCCAATACTAATATTGATTTTATACAAGTTGATATTTATTTGAATCTTCTTTGCTTGTTGCTTCTACTAAAGCATGCTGACATTTTGGGACTAAACTAATTTCAGTAAGTCTTATGCCAATTAAACTTTAGTTATGTTAGTATATTTATATATTTTTTAGATCTTCGATTTAATTTATTCACTGCGATTTGAATCTACGAACTAAATGATAAAAAATAAATGTTATTTTATTCTTTTATTGTATTTGTGGTGTTTTCGCTGTTGTGCATACACATCTATTTATAAGCAAAGGCCTCATACCTTCAATACAAAGGTTTTCATTTCAAACGTTATGGCACCCTCTGTATTCAAAGACCGCTTTTTAGTCCGATTCCCTGTAAAACAATTAATATCGCTTTGTTATGTTACATACAGCGGAAGTTTTATTCCTCGCATTGTTACGCCCCGTTTACACGTGTGGATCTCTATCTTGCGCGTTCTCGTATCGTACACTCCGGTTAATAACCCAGCTATGGAGCTATGATGGGAATTAACCAGTCGAATCAGTACATTGTGACCGTTAATGCGTTGTGTAACCGACTACGTACAATTAATTGTATGCACTGGACCTAGGTACCATAAATTACGTGCACTGTGACCTACATACCATTAATTGTGTACACTGTGACCGCCATCACGTGACTGCTGACTTGCGCATTCGTTGCATTTACGAACGATTTCACGCCGTGGTATGTTACGGTTGATATTCGAATACCTGAAAAGTTTTAAAACAATCATAATTGTTAACAGACATTATAGACAGTGCAACAAAATACAAGAGCCGCATCATCAAAACTAGTTTTCATTTCATTTGCAGCACTATTTGTTAGGAAATGTCAGAATCGAAATAAAATTAACACAGTCGTTGTTGATTAGTAAATAAATATTTGTGTCGTTGTTTGTGTCTTTTAAACTATATGTATTGCTAAGCATTAAAACTCCAAATCGTTGATCGTAAACAAATTATACATTGTACATTATCATTTACAAACAAACATCGATTAATAAAGGATCCGAATATGATTGAACAAACTGTCTTAACTTATACAGCAGAAAATACACCAGAACATAAAGAAACAAACCTGACGTATTTAGATAGTTAAAGATATTTCCAGTAAGTGTGGCTTTTATGTCCGAATCCGGTTTGTCCGCCAACGCGACAACTGGTCCGGCCATTTGGTCGCACGACCTCACAACATGGCTGGAAAAGTCTTAAAACGAAACACATATGTACTCCCTTATTATAAGTTATGTGTGTTATGTAGGCTGTAATATGTTAGATTTTCATCAGATGTTTAAAGCAGAAAATTTAAAAATAAGAAATTATAGCTATGTCTTTATGAGATGCTCAAATCACAATGCATAGCTATGCAATTGATGTTTATCAGATGTTAACATAAGAATGCATAGCTATGCACTTGATATTTATTAGATGTTCAAATTAGAATGCACAGCTATGCAATTGATCTTTATGAGGTGTTCACATTAGAATGCATAGCTATGCACTTGATCTTTATCAGATATTCACATTAGAATGCATAGCTATGCACTTGATCTTTATCAGATGTTCACATTAGAATACATAGCTATGTCATAGATCTTAATTTATGCTCACATTATAATTCATAGATATTATACTTGGACTTTTACATATATTCAAATAGTAATGTATAGATATGCACTAGATATGCCCACAACTTTCGATGTGATCGTCCTAAAATAAACGCCTTACGATTACGTTCTGACATGCGCGTTGTCCCCTTTTCGTCCATATGTGCGAATAGCAACGTTACCAATGTCTGCGTGTTACTATCTTACCAATACTATCTGTTCTGACGTCAATGCGATCCTTCGCGGCATCCAACTTGTCCGCTAGATGTTCGGCTACGATCATAATGTCCACAAAAGCATCTGCCTGTAAATTACGAACAGCAGGTTTATGTTCCAACATTAAACAAATTAAAGGCCGTTGGTTTACAGCTCTTTACCCACACTTGCCATATGAAATTCATTCATTTCCGTCTCGCGACGACGTGGATGTAACATTAGTGTCATTTTTTTGCATTGCATACTGGATAGCATAAAAGTCAGAAATATTACTCGGACGAAAGCGTCGCACATTTTAAGTGCAAGTACCAAATTACGCATCGCTGTATTTGTGATTTCCACAATAAAATCACGTGCACAAACACGATGAATCACTCAAAATTACTGAATTCCGTAGACAAGGGATGTTCTTACACAAGTGTTGACATTCTATTAAAGGATTCCACTAATGTCATAACATTCTCGGTACTATTATGGATCGTTTGGTATCGAAGGTTTTCTATGCAACTGCGGAATTGTCAAACCTGTTTTCAATATAGTGACACTTGCTTTCATTTAATTTAATTAACATGTATTGCACGATTGCAGTACGGAGACAACTCTGCCACACTTGTTTTAAAAATTGTCCAAAATTATTTTGAATATACAAAAGTAACCTTTAGTTGACTGGATTCAGCCAAAGCGGTTCTGCTAGCGAGGGTGTTGGAAACCGTTACAGCAAATACCTGCAAAGTAATTTAATCAAAACGCTGATAGTATTTTGAGACTGATGGGGAAACACGAATCTAACACGTATATACGTTTAACATAAAATTAACTATGAGTAAATTTTGACAAAAACGGAATTACTTTATTTGAATACAGTTGACATTTCGTTAATGTTGGTGTTATTGGTTACACAAGAAAAAACGAAATCTTTATCATATATGTACGAAAACTCGTACATTAATGAATATAGTTGAGATCCTGGTCACTGTACAGACCATGTTATGAAATATGTTGTACCTTCAGACTTTAAAATGTAGCTTCCTATTCAAAAACATCATTGTAAAAGTTATACATCATTAATAAACAATGTCCAAGTGTAGTTCAAGCGAATACTAACCTCGATGGTGGTTTGGTTCACGTGATTTTTGTCTCGTAGAACATGGAGCAGACGTGTCAGATTGCTCAGTTCCGGTGAGCTGATCACGTGGTTATCCGTGAGTAGCGGTGGGTGCAGACGAGATCCATTTGTACGTAAACGACTATTTTCCGCGTCCATGTCCACTTCGGACACGTGGAATGATACCTCTGTGATCGGCACGGAACTGTTCGAACCCATGTGACCCCCTGGAGAGCCGTTTATCAAACCGCTGATGGGATGCCCAGCGAAAAGTCCCGGAAGGGGAAGAGACGGCGGCTTTTTTGTCGCTACCGTGGACGACATTTGTCGCTGCAATGATATGTTGCCTTTTTCAGCTTTTTCAAAAATTTCGTTCAGAAGCTCCGAAAATTCTATTGTTTTCGTACCGTTTTCCCCGTCGGGGACATTTTGCAGAATTTCGTTGCTGAACAAGCCGATTTGTGTGGTGCTGTTGCATGTTTTCCTGACGTCACCATCAAGGCACACGGTGGGTAATGTTTGAACAGTAGGTGGAGTTGGTTTCGACGTCATTGATGACGTCAGATTGTCATTCGAACAAGTGGCAGCTGTTGTTAAGGTTGTAGTGTTATGGTCTTCCACTGATATAGTATCAGATAATGCACCATTGACATCGCCTTCAGTCGATTTTGACGATCCTGTTGCCACGTGCGAATTACTTGTACTTGGAGACAAGACGGTCATTGTTGAAGTCAAATCGGTCACCGACACATCTGGTTCAGTCCCATCAATATAATTCATCTCACCTGCATTCGCAAAATGGCTTTCGTTTGCAAGAGTAACATTTTCGGTGTTATTGTTTCCAACCTGATCTAATTCCGCGCCGACATCGGCACCAGCTGTCACGAAATTCGTCGAGGGGTCTGTTGTCCCAATCACGGCATCGTTAGGACCAGAGTCGGATGTTGGAAAGTGTGGCTCGCTGAGACTCTGTCGTACTTCGCTCTCACATCCTTCATTATATCCTTCGAACACAACAATATTATGGTGTTAATCAATACAATTATTATTTACCATTCGTATTTAAACAAAATCTTTATATATACAATATTTAATCATCAGTAGGCTCGTTAAATTCTGTTTATTTGTATTAAAAATAAGTTAAAGCCACTATTTTAAATCCGCATGCATTTAAATTGCATTAAATCAGGAATAAACACAAACTGTAACTTAAGGCAACAGGCTCTCATTCCTAGCAGAGTTGTCGCTCGTTGCTCATAGACACTCGGTATTGACGGGACTTGTTCTCAGTTCGGCCAAATAACAATTTTCTAATAAAATATAACATATACATACAATGTAGTGTGAGACAAATTTTTTAATGACGCATGGGACCATATGCCGATATTTCATTGACATTTTGGAGCCCGGAAATTGTTTTCTCGAAGTAAGGGACACTATCTTGAGCTTTTGCATTCGATTGAAATTACCATTTCAAGGGTTTACAATACATTCACTTTTTTTGAGTTGTGATACGTATACACTATTAACATGCTCATTACTTAGATGAAGGGTTATGGTGCGTTCCTTTTAAAAATGGGGCGTATTATGGGAACACCTGCGTTGGACCATCCGGATCTCACGGAGCGCCACATAATTATGGCTCTTGAATTATAAATGCTGGCAAATTAAACCTTGTGAGATCTCTAACTCAAACAGTTTTAATAATGTCATTTTCAATCGTGGTTACAATCTTGATGGGCGTAGCATCTCAAACAAGTTTGATAACTGTTAAGGGTTATAACTATATGAGTAAAACCCCGCGAGTTTGGTGACAATTCCGATTCAACTACACAATTGAATAAGATAAGCTAACCTTTTTCGCATACAGTTATATTCATCGGTCTACTGCAATCCTCCAGATGAAGCGACCCACGTGTCAGCGTAATACAGCGTTTATCCTCGTTGCCAGTGTCGTTCACGTCACCAACGCGCTCATTCAGCGATTCGTTCCACGTGCCTGGACGGGTGAGCCAATCATAATAGCGAGAACTGTGATTCACGTGATTCACAATGGCGCCGATGAACACCGTGGTCGCTTGTGCTGAAAATATCCACTGATCATTATAAAATGTATGTTTTCGTTATGTTAGTTTTTTTTTACGTAAATTTGTAGCTCATTTTATAGTTCAGCATGCTGTATGAACATATTAGTGAAACAACAATTACCTTTTTAAAAGTTTAAGTTTTCACACATAGGTACCTTTTGAGGGATTTGCTTATATATATATATTAAATACATCGAAAAAGGATTTTTAACATTGAAAATATTTAATTTTAAAAGCTTATACACTTACATATGTTTAACATACGCAGTGTTTCAATGGCAGCACCAAAGTCATTGAATGTAAATATTGCACCGCCGTCTGCTCGACATGTCCGGTTCGCATAAGTCAAGTTTCCTCCACTTCCGGTCCACATACATTTCTTATCCATGATGCGGAATGCCGGTGAGGACAAAACTGGAAAGGCAAAGAATATGGTTAAGACATAAAAATAAAATAGCTACATAAAATACCTAACATGAATACATTTTTGAACAAAAGAAACCGAATAAGTCCACATCACATTTTTACAATGATCTGGGTCAATAAATCGAGGAAGCGAGCTTAATAAAATAATTCGTGTTAATAATATCCCAAGCAAAGCATTTCATATTTTTTTCATTTAATTAAAGATTTCTGCTTGACGGATTTAAAGCTTTATGTATTGCCAATAAATGCATTTTTTTCTTCTTTTTTTCCGTTCAATATATTTTATTATCCTCGTAAATAGGTGTGTGATGGTCGAGGGCATCCCACTCCACACCGTACATAGTTTGCAAGCAATGTATGCATAATAGTATTTGTTTTAAACATTTGATCATCTATAGTTTTTAAAATACAAAACAATATTCGTGAGAGTCGAGGGCATCCCATTCCACACCGTACGTAGTCCGCAAGCAATATTTGCATAGTATAACACATTTCTTACATTTGATCATCAACAGCTTTTACATCACAATACAAAACAATATTTGTTAAACAAATACTTGACAGTAAATAACTTGTGAAGTCCTCTATCACACTCACAGGTACTACAAAAGATATAACAATAGTTCCCTATCTTTACTTTGACGTTAATCATTAAAATAGTTAATTTCATTTAGTACACGGTAATGCAAGGACATGTATGATTTAGCAGCTTTAAAAGTGGGTCTAGTTTCGTTCATTTTTCAATTGTAAATTAACATTTTGATCAAAATAAATAATAACTGTAAGGGTCCATTTGTATTTGCATTCCCTAATAGAAAGGAATGCATATTTAGACGGTTTGAAAAATTATTACATCCAGAAAAAAAAATCTGGTATTAACTAATTGACATGCTTGCAGTCCCAAAATATATGTTCACCCAGTCTTGTCAGGATATGCATACTGAATAGGCTACACTGGAGATACCACGAAATCTTGCGTGCTTTTTTTATAGCCGAAAGCGTATCCCCTGACCAGACTGCGCAAGCGCGCATGCTGGGCTTGAAAAACGCTGGCCGCATATGCCATAAGACCAATGTTCGCATGACGCGGGTGTAAAAGTGTTATTTGAATGTGTGGAAAGAAAACTGCGTCTTAATCAAATATCATCATACCATATGTTTCGATGACGAAGAAAAAAATTCCTAATAAACCATGTGAGGACACATATGAGTTGATCCCACGTAGTAATATTTGTATCTACGAACACTATTATGTGGTTTAATATACGTGCACTTCACAACAAACATTTCATGCGATGGATATGCGACTATTAAGGTAAGAGAAAAAAGAACAAAACAATACTTAAACCTGTTTTTAATTTAAAAACTCAGAAACTTCAATTATCTACCGGGATATACTTCGAATATCTTTTATAAATATATTACTTGTTTCTTATGTAAACAGATCGATCTCTGTAAAACGTAAAAACCACATCTTTGATGAACTAATTAATAATACAAACAACTGAAACTTAAAACAAAACCACATAGCTCAAATTGCTGAATGTGTCATACGAGATTCATAATACATTTGATTGCATCAATGTTTATCAGAAAATTATGTGATTTTTATCCGTAATTATCAATTATTTTCATGATGTTTATAAGATATTTTCGTGAATTTTTTCTCAATATTTTTTGTTTCTCATGATGCTCATATACTAAACAAAGTAAGGCTAGATTCCTCATTTTTTTCTTTTTGTATTGCTTTAACAACTCAAATTGCATGTTTTTGTACCGATTAACAAATATTTATATATAATATAAACAAAAGTATCGACCAATTGTAAGAATAGAGCAAATAGAGCAACAAATCTGTTATTACAGTTGAATTGACTTTGAACAAGCACTACTCTATTTTTGTATTATAAATACATGATTTTAAATTACTCGTCTTAGACTGAAATAACTTTTTATCATATTTTGCATGTTCATCTTTGTTAACATTTTTTAAACAAAATATCGTGTTTTATATTTCAATAATAAAATAACAGGAAAGCATGATATACTTAAATTTAAAAAAAAAACGGGATGTTGACACAAGTAGTTAAATGATGTAAATTTACGAAATACGTCATGCTAAACATGATTGACATGATCCGCACAGTTCGCGTAAAGCTTAAACCCATTTATGCCTAGTGGACTCTCCTATCCTTCTAA
>VMBQ01002762.1:0-26883 GCA_007657795.1 Dreissena rostriformis
AAGAATTCTTTTTGAAAATCTGGTAGTAACGTTACGAATTTCAAAAAACCGTATCTGGAGCTCTGACAGCTGTCTGATGTACCAAGGGCGCTGTTCATAAAGCATTCTATATAATTAATGATGCCTTGATTCCTATTAGTTTACTGTTGTCTGTCCAAGTAATAAATATGTTCCTATATGTTCATAAATCATTCTTAACTAGACCTTATTGTATGGCCATTACAAATGTAACGATAATACAATTCACTGTTTGGAATAATTCAAACATTACAAGAGCAGAGTTTGAGCAGCAAACAGCATAATACCTGAACAGTTAGTCACAGACTCTTCTGGTTTTATACTGGCTGCATATAGTCATTTTGACTTTGCTTTTGAGCGAGTAAGGGTTAAAATGGTTAGATACTAGACACTGTAGCCATTCAAATATGTGTCGTGTTCTGAGAAAACTGGGCATAATGCATGTGTGTAAAGTGTCGTCGCAGATTAGCCTGTGCAGACACTTTCCGCCTAAACTGGATTTTCGCTAAGAAGAGGCATCATTTAAATGAAAAATCCCATAAAGGCGGAAATTGTTGTCCCTGATTAGCCTGTGCGGACTGCACAGGCTAATCTGGGATGACAATTTATGCACAAGCATTATGGCCAGTTTTCTCACAACACAACACATATTACCATGGCCTTATTTGGCTTTTAACCCTTTGAGCGCTGGAACCGAATTTTAAAGGCCTTTGCAAACAGTTTGGATCCAGATGAGACGCCACAGAACGTGGCGTCTCATCAGGATCCAAACTGTTTGCTATTCTGATAGTATTCTTTGAAAAAAAATGAAGAAAATGCTAATTTTAGAAATTCAGCAGACAACATTTTAGCAGACGACAAATTTCCCAGCATGCAAAGGGTTAAACTGTTCAGATGATATATGGTGGCCTAAGACACTTTTTTTTGCTGCATTCTGAGACAATTGGGCTTTATAAATATGTGTTAACTGTCGTTTAAGATATAAGCCTGTGTAGACACAGGGACAACACTTTCCGCCTAGACTGGATTTTTTTAAAAGAGCCTTTCTTTAAACGAACAATAACATAAAAGTGGAAAGTGTTGTCCCTGATAGCCTGTGCGAACTGCACAGGCTAATCTGGGATGACACTTTTCGCACATGCATTAAGCCCAATATTCCCAGAATGATGCACATTTTAATTTTGAACCCTTGTACTTTGTGACTTGTAGGTTTATGATGGTGCTGATATGCCTGATATTCAGTGTACTCTCCACCATAGACCAGTATGCCAACTTCGCTAATGAGACACTCTTCTGGATGGTGAGTAGCATTATTATTGAAGATGTCAGCGTATATTGGATTAATTTGAGCTAGTCAGGGACGACACTTTCGGCCTTTACTTGATTTTCCTTAAGAAAAGACTTCCTTTAAACAAATAATTCTATAAAAGCTGAAAGTTTCGTCTCTGATTAGCCTGTGCGGACTGAATTTGGGCTTGTAACAGTTTCCACTTCTATTTATGTCATTTACAGTTTCAATCTTCACCAAAATTTATAATTGATGTCCGTATTGCTTTCAACCTCAAGGGAAATAAATTAACTGTTTTACAAAACACCTCCTGTTTGCTCAAGGGAAATAAATTAACCGTTTTACAAAACACCTCCTGTTTGCTCAAGGGAAATAAATTAACTGTTTTACAAAACACCATCTGTTTGAAACTTAGTCTTTAAAAGGTGTCCTGAGATTGAGTGATCAGTAATATTCCAGATAGAAACTTTTTATATTAGCCTCGCTCTGTGAAAAGGGGGTTTAACCCTTTGCTTGCTGGGAAATTTGTTGTCTGCTAAAATGTTGTCTGCTAAATTTCTAAAATTAGCATTTTCTTCGATTTTTTTTCAAAGAATACTATCAGAATAGCAAACAGTTTGGATCCTGATGAGACGCCACGTTCTGTGGCGTCTCATCTGGATCCAAATTGTTTGCAAAGGCCTTCAAAATCCGGTTCCAGCGCTCAAAGGGTTTAATGCATGTGCGTAAAGTGTCCTCCCAGATCAGGGACTACACTTTCCTCTTTCATGGTATTTTTTGTTGCAACGAAGTCTCCCCTTAGCAAAAATCCAGTTTAGGCGGAAAGTGTTGCCCCTGATTAGCCTGTGCGGACTCAAAAGACTAATCTGGGACGACACTTTACGCACATCCATTAAACCCCATTTTCACATGGCGAGGCTCATATCTTTCAATGTTAGTCAATGATAGAAACATCTCGTAAGAAAACCACTTTCATTGTCTGATGACGGTTGTCGAGACAGAAAGCATATCTGTACCAGAAACGGCTGACATCCATTTCTTGATTGAATCCGAAAGTTGGGGAAATTTAGTGTAAAATGTAAGGATACCTGAATCCCCATTCGAAGCGTTGTGGAGATTTTATCCTTCAAACGGTGTTGGCGGTGATTTAGAGAAAATCGGTTTGTCAGCGATTTATTGTGTGATAGCATGAAATCTGTTGACAATTGGATTGTGGCAATGTTCGTATGCAGTGTGGATTGCATGCTGTCCGTCAATGTGGAATGATTTTGTAACCAGTCCATTGAACACAAGGAGTCATTAGTTTTCAAGCATTAATAATGTCGTTCTATTAACCCTTTGAGCGCTGGAACCGGATTTTGAAGGCCTTTGCAAACAGTTTGGATCCAGATGAGACGCCACAGAACGTGGCGTCTCATCAGGATCCAAACTGTTTGCTATTCTGATAGTGTTCTTTGAAAAAAAACAAAGAAAATGCTAATTTTAGAAATTTAGCAGACAACATTTTAGCTGACGACAAATTTCCCAGCATGCAAAGGGTTAAACGAGATTGCATGCAATTGTCAATAGAATGGCAATTGTTTAACTAAGTTAATTTAATGGTTTTCCGGGTTTTGGATTGATTAAAATTAATGTAAATGCAGTGGTAGAATTGGTATTAACGAATAACTTGTTTAAAAACGTAAACATTTAATTAAAAAGTAAGACGTTTAAATACTCAAAATTGTATTTATCAATGAATATATGAGAAATATTCTACAAATAAAAATAAATATACCAGACATCTCTAATTTTGGAAATAAATTGATCCAATTTAGAAGGATGGAAGAGCCCACTAAGCATATAGAGAATAATAGGTTAGTGTTGATTATAGATCAGGTTTATCATGCGAGGCTTAGAAAACAAAAAGCACGAGCCTTGGCGAGTGCTTTTTCGTTTTCGTGCCGAGCATGATAAACCTGATCATAATCAACACTTACCTATTATTCTATTTATCCCACTTTCATTCAGTAAACCTTTTTATTTAAACAAAATAAGTTTAACTTGTTATTTTCGCTTGATTTATGACGTCATTTTGTCGAAAATATGACGTCATTTTGTGCGGTGTATTATAGCAGAAATTTAATCAACGGGGCTATAATCAACCGAAATCGCTATAAAAGTGGGATAAAAATGGGTTAAATGGGCTCCCAGAGTGGGGAAGCAAAAAAGTACATGTAGGTAGCAAGGTATGGCACTGTATTTGCTACATTATTGTGCCTGTAATAGGGAACTAGAGAGACCTTAATGATTAACAGATAATTAATCTGACATATATGAGCCTAATTGTTCTGGGAAAACCAGGCTTAATGCATGTATGTAAATTAATTAATCTGATATATATGAACCTCGTTTTGGGAAAACCTGGCTAAATTCATGTGTGTAAATTGTCATTCAGATTAGCCTGTGCAGTCAGCACATGCTAATTTGGGAAGACTTTCTGCCTAGACTGGATCTTTCTTTAGGAGGTACTTTTTTTAAAGGAAACATTCCATGAAAGCGGAAAATGTTGTCCCTGATTGGCCTTTGCAGACTAAACAGGGTCATTTTGGACCATCTTAACTCTTTCAGTGCTGGAACCGAATTTTGAAGGCCTTTGCAAACAGTTTGGGTCTAGATGAGACGCCACAAAACCTGGCGTCTCATCAGGATCCAAACTGTTTGCTATTCTGATAGAATTCTTTCAATAAAAATCGAAGAAAATGCTAATTTTAGAAATTCAGCAGACGACATTTTAGCAGACGACAAATTTCCCAGCATGCAAAGGGTTAAAGCACATGCATTAAGCCCTGTTTTCCCAGAGCGTGACTCATGTTATTTGTTGAGCGCCAATCTGGTTCAGCTGATTGGCTGTTAGAAAAGTTATGTGCTTCTTTTCCAATTTTAAACATTATTTTATTGATTAGAATCATAAAATTGAGAAGCAAATTTAAATCTAATGAAAAGGATTGTCTGCCAACAAGTATCCCGAACTAAAAATTTCAAAGAGAACATTCATAGCATTAAAAAACATGAGTTTTTGATGATGTTGCAAATGACACAATTTTTTTAATGTTTGCCTTTTAATTTTTTGTGGATAATTTCAGCAGCGTTATAAACATAACTTTTTGTCTATAAGTTGAGCCTTTATGAAGGCTGTCTAAAGACTACCTTTGCACATTGAAATGACGTGGCTGCGTAATGATTAACAGAAAACAGACAACTTGAAATATTTGAACAAGGAAGCCAATTAGCAACTGTATTTCAGTTACATCAACTCTTTACAATCAATGCATGTCAGTTCTGAGCATCTCTTTCCTGTCATGTTTTAATGATTTTCAATGAAAGGTTGTCAAAAAGCTGATTGTTTGCTGCCTGTTGTTTTCCTGTCAAGGACTAATTTTACACAAATTGTATCGACTTGAGCTTAACTAAGATTCTTGCACTTGATCATCCACCCATCCTCATCCGAGGAATTGAGTCTTGCTCTGGGAAAACTGGGCTTAATGCAAAGGCTAACCAGGAACGACAGTTTCTGCTTTTATGGAATTTTTCTTTTAAAGGAAGTCTCTTCTTGACAAAATTCAGTCTATGCAAAAAGTGTCATCCATGGTTAGCCCGTGAGGACTGCACAGGCTTATCTGGGATGACACTTTACGCACATGCATTGCGCCCAGTTTTTCCAGAACAAGGTTGAATTTATCAAGATTATTCTGGTGTTACCACCAACAGTGCCATAACTCTTTCAGTGCTGGAACTGGATTTTGAAGGCCTTTGCAAACAGTTTGGATCCAGATGAGACAACACAGAACGTGGCGTCTCATCAGGATCCAAACTGTTTGCTATTCTGATAGTATTCTTTATAAAAAAAAATCAAAGAAAATGCTAATTTTAGAAATTCAGCAGACGACATTTTAGCAGACGACAAATTTCCTAGCATGCAAAGGGTTAATAAGAATATACAGAGCACTAAACAACATACATAAACATTGAACAACTTTTGTAATTGGTCACTTGATCAAGCAACAAATAAAATGCATAGAAGAAGAACTCTTCAAGCGAATAATAAAATATTATCAAAGATTAATTCAGTATAATTTATTCTTTTGGTAATTTGTATTAATAANCATAGCATTAATAAACATGAGTTTTTGATGATGTTGCAAATGACACAATTTTTTAAATGTTTGCCTTTTTAATTTTTTGTGGATAATTTCAGCAGTGTTATGAACATTACTTTTTGTCTATAAGTTGAGCTTATATGAAGGCTGTCTAAAGACTACCTTTGCACATTTAAATGACGTGGCTGCGTAATGATTAACAGAAAACGGACAACTTGAAATATTTGAACGAGGAAGCCAATTAGCAACTGTATTTCAGTTACATCAACTCTTAACAATCAATGCATGTCAGTTCTGAGCATCTCTTTCCTGTCATGTTTTAATGATTTTCTATGAAAGGTTGTCAGAAAGCTGATTGTTTGCTGCCTGTTGTTTTCCTGTGAAGGACTAAATTTACACAAATTGTAAAGACTTGAGCTTAACTAAGATTCATGCACTTGATCATCCACCCATCCTCATCCGAGGAATCGAGTCTCCCGTCCCTAGATCTGCCATACTTTTCCACTCATTTGCATAGTGTGGAGTATTTAGACAGATTGCCATTATATAAAATGCCACACTTGGGTATGGCAAACAGAAAAAAATGAGCAGGACCTGGCTTATGCATGTTTTCCACTAAATGCCACTCATTTCCACTTATTTTCCACACATAGTGGACATAAGTGGAGTATTTAGACACTTTTCCTCTAAATGCCACACATTTAGTGGCAAAAATGATTGCCAGTTAAATGCCACTAATTTCCACTTATTTTCCACACATAGTGGAAATAAGTGGAGTATTTAGAAATTTTTCACTAAAAGCCACACATTTAGTGGCAAAATAAATTGCCACTAAATGCCACTCTTTTCCACTTTTTTTCCACACAGTGGAAATAAGCGGAAAACTGGAACTCATTGACAGACATTGCCTTACCTAATAATAGTCTGAAAAGGGCTGCAGGACCTACAACCTGAACTGCTCTCTGTAGCAAATCCTTTCATGTATTTTCACTCTTGGTAGGTTAATTCAAGAAATAGTTGGAAAAATACAGATCCTCCAAGTATGGTCATCAGATATACAAAATATGGTTATAATCTGTTATTAAAATTGTTTTAATTGTTTTTTACTATTATTTTTTAAGTTTCTTGTGATCAAAATTGTTACAAAAATCAAATTATTTGCATTTATGAATAAAAAATGCATTATAATTTAGATGTTATTGATGTGTTCTACATAATTTTTGATATAATGTTAACCAAAAAGGAAAATGATTAATAGCATCTAAAATAAAAGTTAGAATATACTAATTAGTGACCCTTTAAATAGACATTGAATTTGCATTCATTCAATAACAGTTCATACTGTATTGTGCCCACGAAAATGACTAAGTCCCATTTTCCACTCATTTCCACTTCTCAAATCTTCTAAGTCTTTTTTGCCACTCCTGATAGACTCATGAAAAAAACTAAGTCCATTATTTCCACACATTGCCATACCTTTGCATTTTCTAAAAAGTTAAAGTCCCTAATTTCCACTTTTTGCCACTCTTTTTCCACTTCAAAACTATGGCAATTACTGGCAGATTTGCTATTCCTGTGGCAAAACCCAATTACAAGTAGTTTACAGCTAAAGCCACTTATTGCCACTCTTTTCCACTCTTTTTTCCACAGATTTCTGTGGCAAAAGGTGGAAAAGTATGGCAGATCTGGTGACGCTCTGGGAAAACTGGGCTTAATGCACAGGCTAATCAGGCACGACAGTTTCTGCTTTTATGGAAATTTTCTTTTAAAGGAAGTCTCTTCTTGACAAAAATCCAGTATAGGCAAAAAGTGTCATCCATGGTTAGCCCGTGAGGACTGCACAGGCTTATCTGGGATGACACTTTACGCATTGCGCCCAGTTTTCCCAGAACAAGGTTGAATTTAAGATTATTCTGGTGTTACCACCAACAGTGCCTTAACCCTTTGAGCGCTGGAACCGGATTTTGAAGGCCTTTGCAAACAGTTTGGATCCAGATGAGACGCCACAGAACGTGGCGTCTCATCAGGATCCAAACTGTTTGCTATTCTGAAAGTATTCTTTGGAATTTTTTTTGAAGAAAATGCTAATTTTAGAAATTCAGCAGACGACATTTTAGCAGACGACAAATTTCCCAGCATGCAAAGGGTTAATAAGAATATACAGAGCACTAAACAACATACATAAACATTGAACAACTTTTGTAATTGGTCACTTGCGATCAAGCAACAAATAAAATGCATAGAAGAAGAACTCTTCAAGCGAATAATAACATATTATCAAAGAATAATTCAGTATAATTTATTCTTTTGGTAATTTGTATTGATAAAAAAATTAAATATCATGTGTAAACTTAAGTTAATGAATTCATTAACCAGTTAATGAGCTTACATTCATGAACACTGTGATGATCCTAAGTTCTTGAACAAAAAGCTGTTATTTGTTGTGCCAGGGACATATGTTGTATATGTCCCTGGTTGTGCATGAATGGCTCATGAACTTTTCATGAATTATATCATGAAAATGTTTATGAACCAAATAGTTATAATACATGGTTCTGTTCATGAACTTGTAATTCACACAAGTTTTTATTATCAATGAATTAAAACATTAAAAAAATAGGTAACTTATCAGTCCAGAAGAAAATTAAACAATAGTTTTCATATTGGTGTTTTTTGGATTGGAATACCTTGTGGTTTAATTACACTGCGTCATTAAACATTTTTTGTGTTTATCTTTCAGGAAATTGTCTTGGTTGTGTTTTTCGGAGCCGAGTATGTTGTGCGTTTGTGGGCAGCTGGATGTCGCAGCAAGTTTATAGGACTCTGGGGACGATTCAGATTTGCTAGAAAACCCATCGCCATTATTGGTAATGTTGTAGTTCTGTCACTGTCTTGAAATAATGCTGCAGTGCCAACCAAACACGTTATCAGATGTTTCAAATTATTATATTACAAAGTTGGGTTGATGTTGGGCGAGTTGGTTTTGAAGGTAAGTTAAGGTGAACTGCATTCTGTTGCAATTCTGCAGAAAAAAAAGGCAGTTAATTAACAATATACAGTAAAAAAAAACACGGTTCCCGGTTGCTAAAAAATAGATGTCTCCATGAAATTTCACCACTTAAAAAAAAATTGTCGCAATATTTTTTCAAAGTGTATTTAAACGTAATTGTCACCATTTAATAGCATCATATGATTAAAACTGAGCATTACAGTTCTTAACTGGCACATTTTCACTGTTGTTACCAGTAACCATACATTTTTTAATAACATATAACACTGTGTAAATGTTTGAAAGTATAAAAATAAGTTTTACTTGCACAGTACTAAATCCCTCTTCCAAATAAGATCTGTAATTGTTGATGTTACAGCAGTCTGCATAATCAGGAAATGTAGATTATTATTCCCTAATACTATCAACATCCTCAGAGGCATAAAATAATTATAGATCAGAAACTATCATTAATGAAATTTGACCTTTTATTGTGAACTTGCCCTTTTACTTAGGAGCATGGGATTTGTAGATTTGTATGGGCACATTGTATGGTAATGAGGAAAAGTTAGGCACACACTTTCATTTAGCCTGATCATCCCAGAGAGACCAGCTCATACAATTATTGCTCTTATAAGGCAAATGAAAGCTACTATAACAGTCCTCCCATGGCACCACATTGCCTTGCCTGCTAGACAGCTTGTGTGACAGTAAACTGATAATTAGCAGCCATGTTCTCTGATCTCCCTCCCTTGTGGTTACTATGTCAGCTGCAGACCATGTAAGACACTGCTTTTGCATTGATTGCTGGATGAAAGTCAGTCTCTGGGCAATCATTTTCAAACTTTCTGGCTGGATTCATTTATCAAAATTGTTTTAAGTAGGCGGAGTTATTTAGTCACACTTGTGCATTTTAATGTTAATGTAAAAATGTTATCTTTTGAAAAATAGTTTTTGTCATACTTGTATTTATTTTTTACTGAGGCATGCTCTATTAAGTCACTCATATGACTTGCATACTTTAAGTATGTAGTTTTAGGCAGATTTCCAATACTCAAGGTCCAAAAACCGGCCCAATTATTTCAGATTTCAAAATCTAAATTTAAACTTGGTTTTTATTAAAGTTTCTTATCATATTTTTCAGACTGCCACACAAATCGGCCAGGTGTTACACCTACTGCACTACTTAAATTTCATATCCTTTTGTTTCTGTGAAACCATTTAGGGAGTCAAATTTCAAAAATAATCCAGCTGACCGGCATTTAAGCAAAGTAAAAGTTATAATTATTCAATTTAACCTGTACTTTGAAGACAATAAGTAAAAATAGAATTACATTAAATAGAGGTATTTTGTGAATTGTCTTCTAGATTTATAAGCATAAATACTAAAGAAAACAAATATGGAATAATTAGGATAAAGTGATGTTGGTTGTACGTCAGTATGTGCTTGCATAAACTTTTTCTTCAAAGGGATTCTCCTCCTGAACCAAATCAAACTTAACAGGAATGATTCTTTGGTGACCCTCTTTCAAAATTGTGTAAATGGTTCCATTGGTCTGCAATATAAATAAGCCAGCAGTGCTTAAAATAGATTCTTTAAGAGGACACTTAAAACAATATCCTCTGAAACCAGAATGCTCAGAGGTTTAATATTCGTAATGATGTATAGTGGTCTTCTACAAATATTGTTCAGGTCATGCCCCTTGGGTCAAAATTGGCCGCAGCCCTAAGGTCACTTGTTTCCTATTAGTTATGTCTATAGTGAAATAATAATACAAAAATCTCTCAAACTTCATGGCCTAGAGGTAATTTGGCATGTATAAAAGTATGGTGGTCCTCTACCAATTTTGTTCAAATTATGCTTTTGGGGCCAAAATTGTCATCGCCTAATGTCATTTGTCTATAGTGAACACTTTAAAATTCTTCTCTTAACCCTTTGCATGCTGGGAAATTTGTCGTCTGCTAAAATGTTGTCTGCTGAATTTCTAAAATTAGCATTTGTTTGAATTTTTTTCAAAGAATACTATCAGAATAGCAAAAAGTTTGGATCCTGATGAGACGCCACGTTCTGTGGCGTCTCATCTGGATCCAAACTGTTTGCAAAGGCCTTCAAAATTAGGTTCCAGCACTGAAAGAGTTAAACTACAAGGCCCAAAGGTTTGGTATTTTGCATGTAACATCGTATGGTGATCCTGTACAAAAAAAAATCGAATAATGCTTCTAGGGTCAAAATTGGCTCCTCCTGTACCAAGTTTATTAGCTCACATTGGCACAAAGTGCTCATCAGGGGAGCTTTTAAGATACTTTTATGGCCGTAATTTGTCAGTCAGTCTGTGAGTGTGTATCTGTGTCCCTTTTCTTCTAACAACTTTGTATCCTGATCCGCTGGGTAGATTTTAATGAAACTTCACAGGAATGATGCATGGGTGACAGTTCTCTTTCAAAGGTGTTTAAATCTGTTCTGTCCATTTCATAAATTGCATGGTCTGTCCTTCAGTCTATCATTCTATCCCGCTTCTTGCCCCGAGCATATTATATGAAGTATTGAGGGGNCAATATAAATAAGCCAGCAGTGCTTAAAATAGATTCTTTAAGAGGAAACTTAAAACAATATCCTCTGAAACCGGAATGCTCAGAGGTTTAATATTTGTAATGTTGTATAGTGGTCTTCTACAAATATCGTTCAGGTCATGCCCCTTGGGTCAAAATTGGCCGCAGCCCTAAGGTCACTTGTTTCCTAAGTTATGTCTATAGTGAAATAATAATACAAAAATCTCTCAAACTTCATGGCGTAGAGGTATTTGGCATGTATAAAAGTATGGTGGTCCTCTTCCAATTTTGTTCAAATTATGCTTTTGAGGCCAAAATTGTCATTGCTTAATGTCATTTGTCTATAGTGAACACTTTAAAATTCTTCTCTTAAACAACAAGGCCCAAAGGTTTGGTATTTTGCATGTAACATCGTATGGTGATCCTGTACAAACAAAAATCAAATAATGCTTCTAGGGTCAAAATTGGCTCCTCCTGTACCAAGTTTATTAGCTCATGTTGGCACAAAGTGCTCATCAGGGGAGCTTTTAAGATACTTTTATGGCCGTAATTTGTCAGTCAGTGTGTGAGTGTGTACCTGTGTCCGTTTTGTTCTAACAACTTTGTATCCTGATCCGCTGGGTAGATTTTAATGAAACTTCACAGGAATGATCCATGGGTGACAGTTCCTTTCAAAGGTGTTTAAATCTGTTCTGTCCATTTCATTAATTGCATGGTCTGTCCTTCAGTCTATCATTCTATCCCGCTTCTTGCCCCGAGCATATTATATGAAGTATTGAGGGGATTCAAATGAAACTGCAAATAATGATAGAGAGCATTCAAATGAAACTGCAAGTAATGATAGGGAGCATTCAAATGAAACTGCAAATAATGATAGAGAGCATTCAAATGAAACTGCAAATAATGATATAGAGCATTCAAATGAAACTGCAAATAATAATAGAGAGCATTCAAATGAAACTGCAAGTAATGATAGAGAGCATTAAATTGAAACTGCAAATAATGATAGAGAGCATTCAAATGAAACTGCAAATAATGATAGAGAGCATTCAGCCGAAGTGCAAGAACCATAACTCTTGTAAGGATTTACAGTATTGCATGTATAACCGTTCTTCCTGCCTCAAAGGTCAAGGTCATTCAAAGAGGTCAAAAGTAAAATTTAGCTCTTAAACAACTTGTTGTTGACATAAGTGGAGTTTTGAGACAAAAGTGGACAAACACCTGGCTTGTTTGCTTCAAATGTTAACCAAGTTCTTCATGACAACTCTTGCCATGATGTTTTATACTGTTGCACTGCAGAATGTAATCTTCATATCAAAAGCACCACTTGAAAGATAACACATAATTAAACAACATGAAGTCTGTATATTGCTCATCAAGCTGACATAATTCCTACATGTTTCATTATTTTAACCACTCGAAGCAATCCTTTCAGAAGCTCTCTAATTAATTTGCTGAACAATAATTGTAAAGATTGCTGGCAATGATTCAAATAAATGACAAAATCCCCATGCAACACTGATCAGATTTCAGTCGAGTTATTTAATTATTCATTACTTATAGATTGGACGCTCTGTTTAATTGAAAGTCCTCAATGCATTCAATGGTAATTAAAATGATTAATTTTCCGTAATCTGAGCATGCTTTTGTAAAAGATCGTATTATTTCACACAATTTTGGTAATATAAGGAAATACATGTTTTATCAATTAATATTTGCAGTATTACTTGAATTAATTTACGAAGCACAAATAATTTAAATCTTATTAATTCCTTGTTATTTAGAGTACTTGAGTACAACATGCTACTGAAGAGCAGATGTGATTGCCATTTATACACCATGCAAGGCTCAAATGTTTCCCTATTAACCCTTTGCATGCTGGGAAATTTGTCGTCTGCTTAAATGTCTTCTGCTAAATTTCTAAAATTAGCATTTTCTTCGATTTTTTTTCAAAGAATACTATCAGAGTAGCAAACAGTTTGGATCCTGATGAGACGCCACGTTCTGTGGCGTCTCATCTGGATCCAAACTGTTTGCAAAGGCCTTCAAAATCCGGTTCCAGCGCTCAAAGGGTTAACATGAAACATTGTCATCAATGATTTGTTGGTTGTCCTTAATATTATTCATTAGCAGCAATTTTCTGTAATTTTCAGATTTTCTGGTTGTCACGGCTTCTGCAGTTGTGCTGGCAGTAGGATCCAATGGTCAGGTGTTCGCTACCTCAGCCATCAGGTTTGTTGACCCTTGACCTGGGCTTAAGGAATGTGCATAAAGTGTCATCCCAGATTAGCCTGTGCAGTCCGCACAGGCTTATCTGGGAAGACACTTTCCGCCTTAACTGGATTTTATATAAGAGACTTCCTTGAAACGGAAAAAAAAACATAAAAGCAGAAAGTGTCATCCCTGATTAGCTTTTGCAAACTGCACAGGCTAATCTGGGATGACACTTTATGCACATGCACTGCATTGTTATCCCTTAACCTCTCACATTTTGACCCTTTTAAAATCCCTTGGAAAATCAAAAAAAATGAAAGACATTTATTTATAGATTCAAGTTTTAAAGGCTTCAATTCCCAACCCTAAGATACTGATGAGCAGCAAACTTCATAGAACCTGAACAGCCTTCGAGTTACTCGAAGGCTGTTCTGGTTTTATGCTGGTTGCATATAGCCATTTTTCCTTTGCTTCTGAGTGGAAAGTGTTAAAGTCTAAAGAGCCAAAGTATTTCCTAGGAGCTGATGTATTTAAACCTTTTATTTAAAATATGCATGCCTCCAAAATAAAATTGAAGCATCCAAATTCGTTAAGGTGAAGTAAGGTGAAATCCAGAAGTAGTTATCACCATTCTTTGTGTGTCTGTGTGCAAAGAATGCTTACAGCATCTTTGAGTTTACTTCGTATCCCAAACAGGCCTTATTATGGTAACCCCTGTGGCTGGTGGGCAGCGTTCAGGAGAACAGTTTAAATCGTATCATCATGAAATTTGTGAAAATGTTACGTTAAAAAACCAGCCAGTTAGAATGAAGCACGAATGATAAAAAAATTGCCAATTTAACCTTGTCTGCTCTCTCAATCATACAGTTTAAATTAGATCATCATGTTTTGGGGCATAATTTCTCTGCCAAGTTCTATTATCAGCCATATTGCATGAAGCACTTCTGAAAAATGACACTTGAATTAAAAAAAAAGGTCATATTGACCTTGTCCACACTATAATTCAACAATTTAAATCAGATTTATAAAAGTTCTGCCAGCTGAACCTTGTCCACCCAAATGTAAATTTCTGTACTTAAACTCTTGAAATTACTCAAGAATATTGCACAGTTGACAAGGCACATTTTATTCACTTGAAAATGCAGAAAAAAACAACATTAATTTTGTAACACAAAAAGTGCATTTTTGTGCAAGTTTTTCCGCACCAGACTGCCATGTGAGCCTCGTTCTTGGAAAACTGGGCTTAATGCATGTGCGTCAAGTGTCGTCCCAGATTGGCCTGTGCAGTCTGCATAGGCTAATCAGGGACAACACTTTCCGCCTTAACTGGATTTTCTTAAAGAAGAGACCTGTAAACAAAATTTTCCAAAAAAACGGAAAGTGTCGTCCCTGATTAGCCTGTGAATTTCACTGTTGTAGGGGGGTGAGGTTCCTACAGATCCTGCGTATGCTGCACGTGGACCGTCAAGGGGGCACCTGGCGTCTGCTTGGCTCAGTCGTCTACATACACAGACAGGTACATATATAGAAATAATTGGAAAATATAGATATATGAGAAGAAAAATTCTTCTTACCATCAAAATAAATTATTTATGAAGAGCAAGTTTTCTGGAAAATGGGCATATAACGTAACAAAATCCTTATATCGGCAATAGTCTTTTAATGAAGGTAAAATTTAACTAAAGAATTTGCGCAGTCTGGTGAGGAGCTACTCTGTCTGCTATATAGTTACACAATTTTGTTTTTGTCTCATTAGCGGGCATTATGACTCCTCATCAGGGTATACTCATGCAGATTCATATATGTAGCTGAACTGCTCACATATGTGTCGCGTTCTGAGAAAACTGGGCATCATGCATGTGCGTAAAGTGTCGTCCCAGATTTGCCTAAGCAGTCAGCACAGGCTAATCAGGGATGACACTTTCCGCTTAAAATGGATTTTTGCTAAGAAGAGACTTCATTTAAACGGAAAAATGTCATTAAAGCGGAATGGGGTTGTCCCTGATGAGCCTGTGCGGACTGCACAGGCTAATCTGGGACGACACTTGACGCACATGCATTATGCCCAATTTTCTCAGAACGCGACTCATATGTCCTAAGACCCATTTTCACACAGCATGGCTCAAATTGTGTAAACATGATTAGTTTGTTGTCAAATGTTGTTGAAAGCAGAAGCCTTATCATGACATTTCAAAGAAAATTTACAATTAAGTTAAGTTAAACATGCATACTTTTGCACAATTGTGTTGAAATCAAATCCAAAATACATGCCCCTTGAGGCTAAGATCCTACTGTATATTGTCTCCTTACATTCACATTTCAAACACAAATTCTCATTTACCATTCAAAGGAAGCTGCGACTTAATTAATCTCTCCCCAGCCGTGTTATTGTCTCAATGTCCTCTAAGATCTATTTGATGCAAACATTTAGAGAATCTCATAAGTCTAAATGTGTTTGCTTTATCTTCTTGCACACTGTTGTTAAGAAAATTAAACGTGTGAAAGATACATAAAACCTTATATAATTCAGGTCTAAGCGCTTGTTTATTGATAATTTTTATGCTCCCCATATATATATATGGGGGAGCATATAGTCGCCGCTTCGTCTTTCTGTGTGTGGGTGTGTGTGTGTGTGTCCGTCCGGAAATTTGTGCGGGCTATTTCTCAGCAACTAATGACCGGAATTCAATGAAACTTTATGGAAAGCTTCACTACCAAGAGGAGATGTGCATATTATCAGCGGGTTCTGGTCGGTTGATTTTTCACAGAGTTATGGCCCTTTGAAATTTTCCATTAACTGTACATATAGTGCAATTCTTGTCTGGGCTATTTCTCAGCAACTAATGACCGGAATTCAATGAAACTTTATGGGAAGCTTCACTACCAACAGGAGATGTGCATATTATCAGTCGGTTCTGGTCGGATGATTTTTCACAGAGTTATGGCCCTTTGAAATTTTCCATTGTACATATAGTGCTATTTCTCAGCAACTTATTACGGGTATTCAATGAAACTTTATGGGAAGCTTCACTACCATCAGGAGATGTGCATAATATCAGCTGGTTATGGTCGAGTGATTTTTCACAGAGTTATGGCCCTTTGAAATTTCCCATTGTACATATATAGTGGAATTCTTGTCTGAGCTATTTGTCAGCAACTTATTACAGGAATTCAATGAAACTTTATGGGAAGCTTCACTACCAACAGGAGATGTGCATATTATCAGCCGGTTATGGTCGGATGATTTTTAGCTCAGCTGTTTTCGAAGAAAACCTGAGGTATTGTCATAGCCCTCTCGTCTTTCCGCGTCGTCGTCGTCGTCCGAAAACTTTAACATTGGCCATAACTTTTGCAATATTGAAGTTAGCAACTTTATATTCGGCATGCATGTGTATCTCATGGAGCTGCACATTTTGAGTGGTGAAAGGTCAAGGTCATCCTTCNAAGCGGAAAGGGTCGTCCCTGATGAGCCTGTGCGGACTGCACAGGCTAATCTGGGACGACACTTTACGCACATGCATTCTGCCCAATTTTCTCAGAACGCGACTCATATGTCCTAAGACCCATTTTCACACAGCATGGCTCAAATTGTGTAAACATGATTAGTTTGTTGTCAAATGTTGTTGAAAGCAGAAGCCTTATCATGACATTTCAAAGAAAATTAACAATCAAGTTTAGTTAAACATGCATACTTTTGCACAATTGTGTTGAAATCAAATCCAAAATACATGCCCCTTAAGGCTAAGATCCTACTGTATATTGTCTCCTTACATTCACATTTCAAACACAAATTCTCATTTACCATTCAAAGGAAGCTGCGACTTAATTAATCTCTTCCAGCCGTGTTATTGTCTCAATGTCCTCTAAGATCTATTTGATGCAAACATTTAGAGAATCTCATTAGTCTAAATGCGTTTGCTTTATCTTTTTGCTCACTGTTGAAAATTAAACGTGTGAAAGATACATCAAACCTTATATAATTCAGGTCGAAGCGCTTGTTTATTGATAATTTTTATGCTCCCCATATATATATATATGGGGGAGCATATAGTCGCCGCTTCGTCTTTCCGTGTGTGGGTGTATGTGTGTGTGTCTGTCCGGAAATTTGTCCGGGCTATTTCTCAGCAACTAATGACCGGAATTCAATTAAACTTTATGGAAAGCTTCACTACCAAGAGGAGATGTGCATATTATCAGCGGGTTCTGGTCGGTTGATTTTGCACAGAGTTATGGCCCTTTGAAATTTTCCATTAACTGTACATATAGTGCAATTCTTGTCTGGGCTATTTCTCAGCAACTAATGACCGGAATTCAATGAAACTTTATGGGAAGCTTCACTACCAAGAGGAGATGTGCATATTATCAGCCGGTTCTGGTCGGATGATTTTTCACAGAGTTATGACCCTTTGAAATTTTCCATTAACTGTACATATAGTGCAATTCTTGTCCGGGCTATTTCTCAGCAACTAATGTCCGGAATTCAATGAAACTTTATGGGAAGCTTCACTACCAACAGGAGATGTGCATATTATCAGCCGGTTATGGTCGGATGATTTTTTTTGACAGAGTTATGGCCCTTTGAAAATTTCTATAAACTGTATATATAGTGCAATTCATGTCCGGGCTATTTCTCCCCAAGTACTGACTTGAATTCAATGAAGCTTTATGGGAAGCTTAACTACCTTGAGGGGATGCGTATGTTATTAGTGGGTTCTGGTTAGATGATGTATTTAGAGAGTTATGGCCCTTTGAAATTTTTAAGTTGCCAAACCATCCATCGAATTATTTTGTCCAAAGTTATGCCCCTCAAGATGTTTCCTTTTATCTGAATATATAGTGCAATATTGTGACAAAAAAAAACTTTGGGGAGCATCACCCGTCTCCGACGGTTTCTTGTTTTAAACTGTTTGATGTTTATAATTCAAATGATCATGTGACTTCAAAACCATTCAATGTTCATTCGTAATTCATAATAATCATTGTCACATTCATCGTCATTATTATTAAAATCATTACGGATATCATCCTCACCATCATCCACAGCATTGATTTTTTTTTCCTTATACTTACAGCCTTTTGCTTTTTTATTGGGAAAAAAGTTTGATAGACCATTATTGGGAAAAATTTAACATTTTATTAACATGATATTAAATAACAGTATACCAATTGTTAACAAGTGCATGTTTAACTGCTTTCTAAAATTTATATAATCAAGTGCTAGGTAAATTTTGGTCAGATTCTTGGGGAAAAATGTTAATTTTTGCCATTGGGAAACAGCCTTTTTTACTTTTTGCAATTGGGAAACAGCCTGTTAGAGGCTGTAATTTTGGGCAAAAGAAATCACTGCACAGTCAACATCACAACAATCATCATCATCAGCCGGTATCTTTTTATGTCATTAAAAATGTATCATAATATAGGCACTAACATTTTTATGTAAACAAACTTTCTCTTTACCCAATATATACGTAAATCATGCACGTCATCATCCACAATCAACATCACAACAATCATCATCACCAGCCTGTATCCCTTTATGTCATTAAAAATGTATCATAATATAGGCACTAACATTTTTATGTAAACAACCTTTCTCTTTACCCAATATAAATGAAAATCATGCACGTCATCATCCACAATCAACATCACAACAATAATCATCATCAGCCTGTATCTTTTATTGTCATTAAAAATGTATCATAATATAGGCACTAACATTCTTATATTAAAAACCTCTCTCTATTAACAAGTCTCAATATCAAAATTCCTTCTAATATTTCACTGTATTCTTTATTTTTATCGTTAAGTGACCAATCTCTCGCTGTAACCATTTGCAAGTGCAAACATGTTCTGCAGTTGTTTAGGGACTAAGCTAAAATCTAAAAACATAAAATGCAAATAAAATAGCCATTCCTTGCCTTCTCATATGTTAAGGGCTTTCAACACTTCTCAGGTTGTCTGCGCAATTAACTTTAGCACTATGTGTCTGCAGATTGATTGCTTAAAACCTAATTCAGTAAGAGAACAGAGTGCAGGCCTCCTTATATAGGGGTTGTTATATGTGTCGTGTTCTGAGAAAACTGGGCACAATGCTTGTGCGTAAAGTGTCAGCACAGGCTAATCAGGGACGACACTTTCCGCCTAAACTGGATTTTCGCTAACAAGAGACATCCTTTAAACAAAAAAATCCATAAAAGCGGAAATTGTCGTCCCTGATTAGCCTGTGCGGACTGCACAGGCTAATCTGGGATGACAATTTACGCACAAGCATTTTGCCCAGTTTTCTCAGAACACGCCACATTTGTGGTGACACTGAAAGCATACCAACGACTATCCAGTATGTTCAAAGGTCAACTTCATTTCTTTTTTCAGGAGCTGATTGTAACAGTACATAGGGTTCATTAATTATATATTTTAGGAGCTTATTACAACACTGGATTTCTTCTTCATTAATTTCAGGAGCTGATAACAAGATTGTACATAGGGTTCCTTCATTATATATTTCAGGAGTTGATCACAATGTTGTACATAGGGTTCCTATATTATATATTTCAGGAGTTGATCACAACGTTGTACATAGGGTTCCTAGGACTCATTTTCTCCTCATATTTTGTCTACCTGGCAGAGAAAGATCAGGGTGCTGACTCAGGCTCAAACTTTAACAGCTATGCTGATGCCCTTTGGTGGGGTGTGGTGAGATACTATAGTCTGGAAAATATATATGAGCCTCGCTCTGTGTGAAAAGGGTTTAAATGCATGTGCGTAAAGTATTGTCCCAGATAAGCCTGTGCAGTCCGTACAGGCTAATGAGGGACAACACTTTCGCCTTAACTAGATTTTTGCTAAGAAGAGACTTTCTTTAAAGGAAACAACAATAAAAGCCGAAAGTGTCGTCTCAGGTTAGCCTGTGTGGATTGCACAGGCTAATCCGGGACGACACTTTACCCACATGCATTAAACCCCATTTTTAAAGAGCGAGACTATTATGATATATATATAGATCTGCATCATGCACAAATGGGTCTTATGCATATGCCTCCAGTATAGCTACAGACCAGCCTGAGCACATGTCAGTCTGGTCAAAAGCTACCCAGTCCATTTTTAATTCAGGCAATATTTTGTGGTCTCATAAGCGGACAGGGTACCTCCTGACCAGACTTCGCGGATGTGCAGGCTGGTTATTGAGCTATGCTTGCCCAATAAGGCATATGACCAATTTTCGCATGACATTGCTTCTATGTATTATAACCTTTATTTTATAGGAAGATGTTTATATATATCGGAGCTGGGGCAGGGAACAATAATAGCTTAAGTCCAAGGGCCATTCTCCACTTGCTGGAGCTATTATCGAGCCATGCCCCTGTTTCCGACATTTATTGACCTGTTTAACAAATATGTTTTCAATAGCAAATTGATTTTTAAGTATGATTGCAATTGTTATTCCAATAAATGTTAAAACTGTCAAATAACACACACTAAATATTGAAAGCTTTACCTGAGCTTTTGTCCGTGTACTACAGACTTCATCAGCAGAATGATTCGGTTTCTAATGTTGGGAACCGTTAACACCGCTAATTGTCGGGGTGAGCGATGTTAACGTACAGTCCCAGGTGTGCGAGAATTGGTAGCGGCCCCCGTCCTTGTTTAGCGCCGATCTTATTGCACCGATATAAATAGCCTCCTTGATCCCTCTCTTGAACCAAGATGGCTCATGGTCCAGAATCCTAACGTTCTCCATTGTGATTGTGTGGTCCGGNGTTCTGTGGCGTCTCATCTGGATCCAAACTGTTTGTAAAGACCTTCAAAATCCGGTTCCAGCGCTCAAAGGGTTAATCTTGCATTATTTAAAACAGTCTTTTATACCAATACAAATTCCTATACAGTAAAGAAATTAGAAAATTAAGCAGAGCAAGGGCATTATTGTTGAATGGTTTTCATTTACTAACAGTGTATTTTAATGCCTATTATTTGCAAAAATAGTTATCTTCAATGCATAAATTGTTAATAAACCACTGACTTTTATATAAATATGTATGAAGCATAATACAAATTTAATATTCCTTATAATAATTTCAAATGTTACCAGAATATATCCACCAAATCTTACCTGAGTTATCGCGTGATGTATCCTCGTACAGCTTATTTAACATGTCTCCACTCATTGAATATTTGTAAAGAGCAAAACCAGAAGTAAGATACAGGTCTTGCAGATTATGAGCAATACCACTGAAGACAAAAAATTTATGTTGAAACTGTATCTTCCTGCCCTTAACCAGCCGCCCACCATTCACTGAGACAAACTGGACCTCACTTGTCTTATACCCAAGCATAGCAACGGCAACTTCATTTGGTGAGATTTGACACATGTCTACTGGCATAGTTAAATCACAATATCCGACCACCTGGTATTGGTGATTGAGTAGCTTAACTCTATCATTTTCACAATCAGCCACTAGGATTTCATCATCAAAGAGAACACAGATGGCAGTGATTAAGGAGCTCTTTGCTGAATCACTTCGTATGCTCACATCATACTCTGAATTCCCATACGGATACACAGCAAAAACCTGGTCTTGGTCACCTACGAACGCCCTGGTACTGAGAACAATCTTTCCCAGACCTGACAGAGTAGACAAGTACTGTTGAACATCATCGTCAGCCTTGAATGTCAATGAACTTTCCCCTTGAACAGAGTTCTCCTTCAGAAAAGTTTCAGACTGCTGTATTTTTTCCAGACATTTCTTACTTGCAATAAATGAGAGTTCTGCTTTGCCCTTATCAACAATGTGATGTATTGCGTCACCGAGTTGTTTAAGTTCACTTTTAAGCTTGATGCAATTGTCCAAATTAGTCGGGAGAAAAGCTTTCAGACTGGTCATCTTATCATCTAGCTCTTTAATGGTCGTCTTTTCAATCTCATCAAAAATTGTATTTATTTTCTGGCGTGTTTCACGTATTTCATGTAAATTTTTGTTGTACGAAATCTGCAAAGACTGCATGTTGGTGTCCCAATTATTCTGAAGTTCCTTGAGTTCTTCAAGAATAGTTTGAATCTTTCTTGATAGTTGCTGCAAGTCAGGCAAGGGTCTTTTGACTGACTTGGATTCCAGTGTTACTTTGGCACATTTTCTGAAAGTAAAACAAAACTTAAATAGTTGAATGTGGTGTTAATCATAAATGGCCATCATGCAAAAATATGTCTGAACTTTTGGTTTGAATCCTGTTTTTCAAAATGCTCTTTTCAGGTCATTGTCTTAGATATAGAATGTATTCACTTATACTGATACCATAATTTCTTTTTTTAATAGACATATAATCAATACCATAACTTTCTTCAAATTATTAACATCCACAAACAAGTGGGCTTGAGCCCAAAGGGCCAGGCGCTCACCAGAGACCCAAAGGAGCTACACTATTCTCAGAAAGTGGAGTTCAGAATAACAAAAGTACTTAAAGAAATATAAATATTTGATTACCAGGCACAATTTTATTTTCAAACTCAGCTGAGATATCATAACAGCAAAGGTTCTGACCAAGTTTCATGGAGATTTGAGTTGAAATGTTATTTGTAGAGTGTTAACAAGCTTTTTCTTTAATTTGACCAAATTACCAAGGCTTTTACCTTACATGACCCAGTTTGAAACTTGGCCAATATATCACTTAGACAAATATTGTGGCCAAGTTTCATGAAGATTGGACTAAAAATGTGACTTCTAGAGTGTAAACAAGGCTTCACTGTACTCAAACAAGGAAAACCTCCCCACTACCTGGCAGCCATATTTTTCAACAGGCCAAAAACATTTTCAAACTCTGCTTAGATATCATAAGAACAAATGTTATAACCAAGTTTCAGAAAGATGGGAAAACAATGCAACTTTAAGAGTGTTAAGAAGCTTATTTTTCAAATTGACCTAAAACCCTTATTACCTCACTTGTTTTAAACTAAGCCGAGTTTTCATTGGGACAAATATTCTCACCAAGTTTCATGAAAATTTGGCGATGAATGGGGCCAATAGAGTGTAAACAAGTTTTCACAATATGAATACAGTCTACTCTCGTTATTTCGAAGTCGGCGGGAACAAGAAAAAAATCGAGATAACGAGAGTTCGAGATATCCGATTAGGCGTTTTCAAAGAAAAAATAAGNATGTATTATAACCTTTATTTTATAGGAAGATGTTTATATATGTCGGAGCTGGGGGAGGGATAAATAATAGCTTAAGTCCAAGGGCAATTCTCCACTTGCTGGAGCTATTATCGAGCCATGCCCCTGTTTCCGACATTTATTGACCTGTTTAACATATATGTTTTCAATATTAAATTGATTTTTTAGTATGATTGCAATTGTTATTCCAATAAATGTAAAAACTGTCAAATTACACACACTAAATATTGAAAGCTATACCTGCAGCTTTCGTCCGTGTACTACGGACTTCTTCAGCAGAATGATTCGGTTTCTACTGTTGGGAACCGTTAACACCGCTAATTGTCGGGGTAAGCGATGTTAACGTACAGTCCCAGGTGTGCGAGAGTTGGTAGCGGCCCCGTCCTTGTTAAGCGCCGGTCTAAGTGCACGGATGTAAATAGCCTCCTTGATCCCTCTCTCGAACCAAGATGGCTCACGGTCCAGAATCCTAACGTTCTCCATTGTGATTGTGTGGTCCGGTTTACAGTCATGTATATGCCTTGAGACCTCCGATGATGTTGAACTCGGTCTCCTGTGTTCCATGAATCATGCTTTCACCAATATAGTCCATTGAACATTTGATATGGTAGATAAGTCCGCAGATGTCTTTCTTGTCTGGTTTGTCCTTAGGGTGAACTAGCAGTTGTCTTAGAGCTTTATGTGGCTTAAAGGATACGCTGATGTTTTGTTTCAGGAAGGCTCGCTTCAACTGTTCAGAGGTTCCTTGAACATATGGAAGGACAACATTGCCCTTAGACTTGGCGTGCCCTGGTACTCTCTTGCTCTCCGTACCGGACTTGGGTTTACTGGCCTGTTCCCTTCTTCAGTGCCCATTCCGGATAGTGACACTTCTTCAGGGCCTGGCTGACATGCTGCATTTCATTATTCAGGTCCTGTTCTTCTGATATTATTGATTTAGCTCTGCCCAAAAGAGTTCTTACAACTGACAGTTTGTGTTCATTCGGATGGTGGGAGTTGAAATCTAATTATTGGTCTGAATGAGTCGGTTTTCTGTAGATAGTGATTTTTAAGCTGCCGTCCGGTTTTCTGATTGTATTGGTGTCAAGGAAAGCTAGTGAGCCGTTCTCTTTTTTTTCCATCGTGAACTTTTTGTCAGGGTCAATGGAGTTGATGTGCTCTGTGAACTCCTCGACATGTTCAACCTTCTGTTTTGTGTGGTTGTCATCGACATAGCGGAACCACATCGCCCCCCCCCCTTTTTAAGGGAATGAAGAGTATCTTTCGAGAATATCGAATGGACTTAACTCTGCTGATGTAGAACTTCAAAGCTGTTGCACACTATTGGCGAGACTGGAGAACCCATAGCGGCTCCATGTATCTGTAGGTAGAAATTACCATCTGACACAAAATATGTGCAATTAAGTCCTAGCAACCTGGTGACCTGTTGTGGTTCTAGTGGTCAGCTCCGGGTCCCCCAGTAGTTTATTATGGATAATACCCAAGGTTCTATATACTGGGACACTGGTGAAAAAAGCACTTACGTCATATGATATTAACACTTCATCCTCCTCCACCTGTTTGTTTTTAAAGTGTTGAGAAATGTTTAGAGTTCTTCAGGAAGTGTTCTGTTTTCCTGACCATCGGAGACAGTACTGTTGATAGGTATTTGGCACAATTGTAGGAGAGAGATCCCACACTGCTTACTATTGGTTTGCTTAATGTATTTTTGGAAGTCCGTAGAATTTCGGTGGTGAATCAGTCGTCGGGTACAGCTGTTTATGCAACTTCCAATCAATGGTGTTATCATCTTTCATTTCCTTCAAACAGTCTTATAATTCTTTCTTGAATTTATTAGTGGGGTCTCGTTTGAGTTTTTTGTATGTGTTAGAGTCTTGAAGCATGGTATCACACTTACTCTTGTATTCAGTCTTGTCCATCACCGCAGTGCACCTTTCCTTATCTGCCGGTAACACTAGAATGTCCTTGTCGTTGCTTAAGCCAACCAAAGCTGCACGTTCTTCCCTTGTAATGTTGGAACGAGTTGGGGTCTTATTTTTGGATAAAACACCCGCGACCTTGTTGCGTTACTCCGCCGATTCACTGTTGGATAACTTGCTACATGCTCTTTCAGTAGCCGTTATAATATCAACAACAGGTAACTTGTCTGGGGAAATTGCATAATTAAGTCCATGTTTCAACTCTGACAACTCTATCTCTGATAATTCCCGCTTAGAAACATTCTTCACCCACCTATCCAAACCCTGCTCACTGCCTTTGCCATCCGATTTCACTCTTGCACACCTGGGACTGTAGGTTGACATCGCTCACCCCGACAATTAGCGGTGTTAACAGTTCCCAACAGTAGAAACCGAATCATTCTGCTGATGAAGTACGTAGTACACGGATGAAAGCTCCAGGTATAGCTTTCAATATTTAGTGTGTTATTTGACAGTTTTAACATTTATTGGATTATCATGGAAACCACACAGTTAAACTTTCATCGAAGATACAATTGTTATTGTTTTCTCGTTATTAAGTAAGCAAATAAGGTTAGATACAGCCCCCTGGGTACCAGTCTGTTTTGATTTTACATTGTAACTTGTTTAGTGACATTATCTGTTCCAACATTCTATAAATAGAAATGTGCAGAAAGATTCTTTATCATGTTCTTGTTGATTCAAATTTTGAATCAATGTACAAACTCTGAATTAATATGGCCATACACAGTGTCCAAAAACATCAGGCCCGTATCCAGGCCATGGGCCCAGGAGCCCGGGCCCCCCCTGCTGGCTGTCGAATTATGATTTTTTTAAATAATGGGCCCACTTACATTTTTTCTCTCGTGAAAGGGCCCACAGTACACTTTCCCTCAACAAAAGAGCAGCTATGTTTTATTGTCCATGATAAACAAGGGGATTAGCGCTCGCAAATGGAGATAAGCCCATAGGCAATGTTTTCTTATCGCCTTGAACACATATCTCGATCAGTCCCCCATTGTGATCATGAATGCTTAATCTATCGATGGTTGATGTAACATGTATTTTGATTAGTCAAGGAAAGAATAGCAGCGAATGGAAGCAACTGCTATAGGAGGTTATAGACTATGATCTGATAATTGCTGACGCAGGTTTGTTTCCTTCTTTGAGAAGGCCCTTTCCCCTAGATGTATTTTTCCCCTCTAAAAGTTTGATTTTTTTTAAACCTTTAATTGGGAATTTTTTGGTCACAATTTGGAATAATATATACTTTTTTTACATCGGGAATGGGGCCCTGAATTTGAACAGGAACAAAAACACTGACAAAGGTAGAGCTATTAAAACTGAGTATTTATAATTTCTGAAAGGAAATCACTGAAACAGACTACGAAGGGATAATAAACATGTTTGTTGAAAAGAAAAACAGATTCATAAATTTGCCGAGCAACAGATAAGAATTTGGCAGAATTCAGTATTTAAAATAATTGAGTACCGAGAATTGAGTAATGTCAACCTGTTAATGGATCATTGGTAAAAAAAAGAAAATTTGAAACAACAAATCGC
>VMBQ01002762.1:31048-44408 GCA_007657795.1 Dreissena rostriformis
CAATAGCAATCATCCCTAACGGATTTTTTATGCCCCCGGTAGGGTGGCATATAGCAGTTGAACTGTCCGTCAGTCTGTCCGTCTGTCTGTCCGTCCGTCCGAAAACTTTAACATTGGTCATAACTTTTGCAATATTGAAGATAGCAACTTGATATTTGGCATGCATGTGTATCTCATGGAGCTGCACATTTTGAGTGGTGAAAGGTCAAGGTCATCCTTCAAGGTAAATGGTAAAAAAAATAAAAAAAAAATCAAAGCTGCGCAGTAGGGGGCATTGTGTTTCTGACAAACATATCTCTTGTTTTTTTTGCTTGTCGGTTTGTTTGCACAAACTTTAGCATTGGCCATAATTTTTGCAATATTGAAGATAGCAACTTGATATTTGGCATGCATGTGTATCTCACGGAGCTGCACATTTTGAGTGGTGAAAGGTCAAGGTCATCCTTCAAGGTCAAAGTTCAAATATATGGGTCAAAATCGCTCAAAAGGGGACATTGTGCATTGTGTTTCACAAACACATCTTGTTTTTATTAATGCATTTTTCACAAACACATCTTGTTTTAATGCATTTATGGTGGGAATTTTGAGTGTGTTGCTTTTTTATTCCCCCAGTATCTTGTTCAGGGAAGCAAAATATTATAGTGATGGTCCATGATAATCGCCTCACAAGTTTATCAAGTTTTTACCATCTTTTACTAACTCTGCTTTAAAAATACAACAACGCAAAATGAGGAAATTGTTTCACAATTATTGGTGTGGCATGAATGGTGGTCTATTTAATATGGTAAATAACCATTCTCAGTTCATCAGTATTTTGTTTAATTAATATACATTACATAAAATTTGTTTTCTCAAACGTCAGGTCAGGGAACAGATGCAGGGGATGATTATGATGATGACATGGAATATCACCCGGTGTCAAAGCCTGATCAGTATGTACAATCTGTATAACCCTTTGAGTGCTGGAACCGGATTTTGAAGGTTTTTGCAAACAGTTTGGATCCAGATGAGACGCCACAGAACATGGCGTCTCATCAGGATCCAAACTGTTTGCTATTCTGATAGTATTCTTTGAAAAAAATCGAAGAAAATGCTAATTTTAGAAATTCAGCAGACGAGTTTTTAGCAGACGACAAATTACCCAGCATGCAAAGGGATAATTATGAGTCTTGCTCTGGGAAAATTGGGCTTTATGGCTATGGGTAAAGTTTTCCTAGATTAGAATGTACAGTCCACAAAGGCTAAGCAGGGACAAAAAAAATTTGCTTTATTGAAACATTTTGTTTGAAGTAAGTCTTGTCAAAATGAAAATCCAGTCTAGGCTTAAAGTGTCATCCCTAATNTGCCCCGCCTTCTTTTCAAAATATTCTCTGTTTCTTTCAGATAACTGTTACAACGATCGGTTACGGAGACACGGTGCCTCAGACGTGGATGGGTCGCATTGTAGCCTCATGCTTCTCTGTGTTTGCAATATCATTCTTCGCTCTTCCTGCTGTAAGTTATCTGTCCCTGGTTCTTGCCTTAATTGTTTGCTCACTTTAGTTTATGCAAAATCATCTCATCAATTAATGGTCTTCTAATCGATTTCATTTTGGATATGAACTATATCATTGTTATTTTTTTGGCCTTATCCTGGTTGCTCAAAACTTTAAGGCAAGTTAAGCTAACAGACATTAATTTTTGGATCAAGTTATTTATTTGTCTTTATTGTAAACCCTTTATAATATATATATTAATTGCAGACAGATTTGTTTTAATTATTTGCATATGTTTGATAATAAAATTACTTTTAAAATTAATTGTATTTGTGTCTGAACTTATCAATGAAATGGTTAGATCAACAAGTCACTAAAGTATATGTCACAAGGTCCCCATTCATACACATGTCACCATTCTCGAGCTTAAGAAACCGTCCAGCATAATTTATTTTAAAAAGGACAAATTTAATATATTTGACAGAGTTGCTTTTATACATGTTTTAGGGTATTCTGGGCTCTGGGTTTGCCTTAAAGGTGCAGCAAAAGCAACGACAAAAGCACTTCAACAGACAAATACCCACTGCAGCCTCACTTATACAGGTATGGCAGGAAAGCATGACCCTTAAAAATATAATTAAATTTAAGATCTTTCTCACCATATGCAAGTTTTAATGCCTTCATTTCCAGCTATCAGGTAATGATGAGCAGCAAACAGCATAAAACCTTAACAGACAGTGAGTTTCTCGCGGGGTCTTCTGGTTTTATTAGATACACATGTTGCCACTCTGAATGCCACATTTTTATCAAACCTTGATGAAACTTTTTCATAATGTTTGCCTTAACCCTTTGAGCTCTGGAACCGGATTTTGAAGGCCTTTGCAAACAGTTTGGATCCAGATGAGACGCCACAGAACGTGGCGTCTCATCAGGATCCAAACTGTTTGCTATTCTGATAGTATTTTTTTTTTTTTTAAATCGAAAAAAATGCTAGTTTTAGAAATTTAGAAGACAACATTTTAGCAGACGACAAATTCCCAGCATGCAAAGGGTTAACAAAATCTAGTCTAAATTTGAATATTGGGCATATGCGTCCAAAAAACGAGGTCAAATCTCACTGCAGCATAAGACATGAGAAAGGTACTCTCAAACATCAAAACACACATAGGCACTTACTACTTCAGAGTTCATCAAAAATGGTTTCCATGACAATGTGATTTCAGAGTATGTGGCGTTGCCATGCAGCCGAGCCAAGCTTCCAGTCTGAAGCCACCTGGAGGGCTCATATGAGTCATCACAACACACACTTTTTCCACTCTAGTGGCGGCGGGAACAACCGTCTGTCTAGAATGGCAAAGCGTGCTAGCTTGCTCACACGTAGACTATCCTCGCACAAATTGACCCGTAGGGATAGTCAACCTGCTCTGAAAAGTGAAGGTTGGAATATTTTTTATTTATTTTATGTCCCCAGTCTATACTGGGGGACATATTCTTTTTGCCCTGTCTGTTTGTTGTTATGCCTCCGGTAGGGTGGCATATAGTGATCGCACTGTTCGTACGTCTGTCTGTCCTTCTGAAATTCCGTAACACTTGCGTTTAGGTTTTGAAAACTGGTCATGACTTTTGCAATATTGATCATTGCAACTTGATATTTGGCATGCATGTGTATCTCATGGAGCNAAAATTTGCAGAGCAATGTTGAGATTACAAGGAAAAAAATGAAAATTTATTTCAAAGAAAAAAATCTATATAAGAAATTGAGGCAACTTAATGAATTTTAGGCACTATGATATTCACATATTGTCATTGAGTACAATTGGTTCATGTTGAGGCAGATAATTATTTTAATTAAACCGTTGGTTCTTGTACATGTGAGTGGAGTTTTAGCGCATTGCGAAGGCTTAAAACATGGACACGGTCTACTATGAAAGAGGAACGGCTTAATGGCATCGCTTTAATATTGGTGAATTAACACATTCCAGTTGATCGAAAACAAATACTTCAAATGTTGGATCCCACTGGAGACAGGAGAGTTGAATTTAAGCGTTCAATAAGATTGATATTTAAAAGTTTAAGTTTAAGACAGTGAAAATGTTTTCACAATTAATGAAACATTATTCGCTTAAATGTTAGATAGATCTGTTTTCTTCATATTATAAGGTAGATCGATATTATTTTAGTATTTCAATAATAAATATATATAGCACATTCTATTATCCATATGCATATTATGGCTTGTATGAGAGAGCTGCGTCTCATTTTTTCTTTTTCTATCTGACTTTAAATGAATTATATTATTTGACTATTTTTCTGTAGTAAAGGTTGTTTCATCATTGTCACTTCAAACACCGTTTATGGAAACAGAATCTAAAATTGACAATAAACTTGTAGCAGATTTTCTTGTTAACTTTATTGATGCTAAACGGTCATATGTAGCGTCCAGGATTCCGATAATTTAGGTATAAAATGTGGTTTTAATGGCCTTTAAAACGCACCAGAGACGTTCTAGGTATACAAAAAATTCAGGGGGGGCATGCCCCCGGACCCACCTAGAATGACCTAAGATACTGCCTTGGCTAAAATTTGGGTCTTGCTACACAATGAGATGCTTAGACAGTAAGTGAAGTGAAGGTTTTTCAGAAAATTTCTAAAAAATACAAACTCGAAGTGAGTTTAAAGTCCTAAATCAATGTAAATTATTATATTCCAATACATCGTTGTTTAATGAATGTACAAATGTCACCCAATCTGTTAACTCTTGGGCAATCCATTTATATTAGTCTTGGCCACAACTTCAAAGCACACCAATAATGTATTAAAATGTCAACCAACTTTGGTACATTCAATATTTATTCAGCAAAAAGCATGAAAGCAAAGTTTACTGGAACTAGAGACAACATATTAAGTGTCCCCACTGCATAATATATTGAATATTCTCCAAATTACTCTTTTACTGTCCTATTTAGTTGCTCTAGTGAGACTGAACAATTAGAGAAAAATATGACTGCCAGACAGCTACATAAAATGTCTCTCATTTACATAGAAACAAGGACTGCAGCTCCCGTTATAATCACTATAATACCATGCAGTCGGACTTTTTGTCTTTTTAAAGTTATAATATTTAAGGAAAGCAGACTGTGTTTTGCTTTTGAAATTACAACAGCACAATTTCACGCAAGCGCTTCTGGAACTTGCACAGTTATAATCAAAATATTTTACAGAACTTTCCATTTAAAGGGACTTATCCTATAAATAAAGAATGACTGAATCATACAATGTTAAAAACGTATTCTGTGTTACTCTGTTCCTGTGAGATTTGAACTCTTGTCTACTGAAATAAGTCTACAGGAATCACACAATATAATCAGAATTCATAACTCTACAGTTCCATTACCAATAATGCATGCACATACAGTAAAGCCCACGCGGAACAAACATATTTCGCGATCCGCGACATCAGGCGCAACGAGTCGATGCCGAGTCGGCCGTTGAAGCGGCGTCAGTTTGCTGTGGAACGTCGCATTTCGCCGCGATGCTTTGCATCTGTCGGCCGCGACATGCCGAGGCAAGCAGGGATCCGCGATATGACGCCAAGTCGATGCGCATCATAAAAAAGAAATCTTTTGAAAATGATTAGTATTAAGTCAATAAATTGTAAAAGAACAATTATAATAATATTTAAAATCATTATTAATTTAATATGCGCGGATTCAAAATAGATAAAATAGTTAATCGACTTATGAGGTCGCCATGAAATTTTTTTATGAAATTCGACCAAGATCGACCGATCCCGTGGTAATGTTTTTGTATAGAAAACTCGTTGTTTTACTACAAGCAAAACATCCTCTTTTAACTGATACTTTCCAATTAATATAATCACAGTTTGCAACATCTCTCTTGTTTTAATTTTGATAATTTAATCCACCAAAGTTTTCATGTTAGCAGGTGGTTATTTAGACTGAACATGTAAACAAAGGATCAATGACATTATTTAAAGTATCACATAATTCGCAGTCTGTGTGAATAGACAGTTTGACGTCATCAAAGGAAAGCCGCTTCCTGTCTGAAGGCATAAAGTTATACCGTTTTTGCCGACAAAATTGGCTTCCTTTGTCAAGAAATTTACCTGCTTAACCAATCGTGTGTTTGCTACTCAATGAAAATCGTCCAATTTTGTAATAGCACGTGCTTAGCTCCGCCTTTCGAATCTTTTACAGAGAACGGAGGTGGACTTTAACGGTTAATTGAACAAGTGTTTTACACAAGTTGAGTGCCAACTTCTTGTACAGTTCCTAACACATGTGTTTACGAAATTCGTGAAACACATTTATACTAGTAAATAAAGGCACAGTGTTTTGTTGGATTATTACTCGCTATTAAATTGCCAGGTAATAGTATTTTTAATTTTTATTTGTTTAATATAATTAAAATGTTTAACAATATAGTTGCATCACAGAATCTAACAAGGAATTTGATGGGGTCGCACATTTATCTTTTCACTCGATCCGCCGCGTACGTTTGCGGCGGATTTATTCCGCGAAATACGCGAGGTTAATATAGACTCGGCGTCGTTGCGCGGATTGATGCCGAGTGCCTCGGCGATACGCCGCATGCGGCCGTCGAGTACTAACAATTATGGCCGCAGCGAAGCCGCGGACTTTGTTGGTTCCGCGTGGGCTGTACTGTAACACTACATCATGCACATTCACATTGAATGTACATGCTCATTTGATTCATAAAGATTTTAGCACTTTATCTGATACTTCTGTGACCCAATACACCCTTTTATAATTATAAAAAGAAACATTTAACTGAGCATTTATAGAAAGACGCCTACTGTGTTTACAAATGATTAAACAAGTTCTCATGAATAGATAATCTTATTTGTCAAAATGTAATGATGTATTAGCCATCAATTTTCCCCATTAAAATACAATCTGTCACTGTCAAAAATCATTACCGGGGTATGTTGCACCTTTTGTAACAAGGTTGGTTTGAATATCCTTTTATGGCACATTTAAAGGAACTTCATAGGACAGGATTGTGGCGATGACTTGCTTGGACATGGTTGTCATGACAGAATGTGGCAATATCTTTAAATTTAAAATCAAATGACTGGAGATTGCAACTATAATTCTAAATTTATCCCAACGTTTGTGAGTCAAATATTTAATTACATAGGAGTGCTGAGACACTCTCATGGTCCTCACATAATGCAGCCTAAAGTGCAGAAGGACCTCAAAACTTGGAAATAGACACACTCGGAACTCAAAGCTACACAGGCAATAGTCCAGTATTCAAATAGAACATTACCTGCAAGTAATTTACTATGTAATAGAATGAATGGTTTACATTTTGGACAAATCTCTTGATATTTACTATTGGTAAATAATTCCACTGAAAAACTCTGTTCTTGAAAATATTCATATTACATTACCTCTAGAAATCAATTTAACTATTCCAGCTTGTAAAGCATCAGGGCCTTAAGTGAATAAGACCCAACAGAGCATGTGACTTTTATCTTGCCATCAAACATGGTCATGCCAGTGAAAGATTGATATATATTTAAAGATGTCATGACCATTGGAGAGTGTAACACTGTGATCATGCAAACAAGATATTATGGTCACAGATTGTCAGATTCCCAGCATGTCAGTTCAGGAAATGTTATATTGGCTCTTGAAATAAGAATGAAAGTGATGGCCTTTTGGTAATAGTTGCAACACAAGTTGAGTGCATGTACTTTACTCTGCTCTGTGTAAATATAGTAATGAATAATTTAAGTTATATCTTTTTTATACACATAGTGACACCAAATACAGGGCCTTGCATTATATGCTTCAACTTTCATATAATTAACTATTGGAATACAGAATGGAAACTTAAGTCACCAATACTGTGTTAATACTGTTGGCTCTCGGATGGATTTTTTCATTTTCAGCCAACTTCCTTGATATATCAGGAATTCCATTTAACAACTTATATTACATATCGTTACTATAAATAGTAACAAAATGACGTCACAAGCGGGTCATTATTAGTATAAGCAGGCCAATATAAATTATATTATATTGAAAAGAATCGGATCGCGCCACGTGAACTGAACCAAAATGGCCTCCAAATTCAGTCTTAGCCAGAGGTGATAAATAAAATTAAGCAAAAAATCTACCATAGAATGGAAAAAAATGATAATAAAACGTAGCGCACAATTGGAATAATTAAACTATCGATTGCAACTGAAACCGTACTGTAGGTAAGATTAATGACACTCTTTGCGATTTAACACGAATCATCAAAACACAAAATTCAGTAAACGAAACGCTTACCTCAATGACAACTTTAATCCAACGCTTATAACAATAAAATTCCAACGATATGCAATTCCAATTTTCGAAATCCATCTTTTCATCTAAGATTATATCAAACCACACTATTTGTTGGAAACGTTTGTATTGAATGCTAACCATTCTGATCAACGATTTACGAAATTGAAGACTCATCGGAGTGATTTATGTTATTCCTATTGAAGTGTCCAATTTATCATGAAAATCACACAATCAGAAAAAAGTTTTGTATTCATTGGATGCTTTGAAAATATTGTATTATTAAAAAACCACCAGCTCCGAATTATCGTCCTTAAAATACAGAGATTTTAAACTGGTGTGTTTCGTCACAGAAATTACGTCACACGAGATGCGTCATATATTGCCAAAGCAAATGAATGAAAATAAAAGTANGTAATATGTAGCGTCCAGGATTCCGATAATTTAGGTATAAAATGCGGTTTAAATGGCCTTTAAAACGCACCAGAGACTTTCTAGGTATAAAAAAAAAAATCAGGGGGGGCATGCCCCCGGACCCACCCAGAATGACCTAAGATACTGCCTCTGCTAGAATTTGGGTCTTGCTACGCCACTGAGATGCTTAGACAGTAGAAAGTGAAGGTTTTTCAGAAAATTTCTAAAAAATCCAAACTCAAGTGAGTTTAAAGTCCTAAATCAATGTAAAATTATTATATTCCAATTCATTATAGTTTAATGAATGTACAATGGTCATCCAATCTGTTAAATCTTGGGCAATCCATTTATATTAGTCTTGGCCACAACTTCAAAGCACACCAATAATGTATTAAAATGTCAACCAACTTTGGTACATTCAATATTTATTCAGCAAAAAGCATGAAAGCAAAGTTTACTGGAACTAGAGACAACATATTAAGTGTCCCCACTGCATAATATATTGAATATTCTCCAAATTACTCTTTTACTGTCCTTTTTAGTTGCTCTTGTGAGACTGATCAATTAGAGAAAAATATGACTGCCAGACAGCTACATAAAATGTCTCTCATTTACATAGAAACAAGGACTGCAGCTCCCGTTATAATCACTATAATACCATGCAGTCGGACTTTTTGTCTTTTTAAAGTTATAATATTTAAGGAAAGCAGACTGTGTTTTGCTTTTGAAATTACAACAGCACAATTTCACGCAAGCGCTTCTGGAACTTGCACAGTTATAATCAAAATATTTTACAGAACTTTCCATTTAAAGGGACTTATCCTATAAATAAAGAATGACTGAATCATACAATGTTAAAAACGTATTCTGTGTTACTCTGTTCCTGTGAGATTTGAACTCTTGTCTACTGAAATAAGTCTACAGGAATCACACAATATAATCAGAATTCATAACTCTACAGTTCCATTACCAATAATGCATGCACATACAGTAAAGCCCACGCGGAACAAACATATTTCGCGATCCGCGACATCAGGCGCAACGAGTCGATGCCGAGTCGGCCGTTGAAGCGGCGTCAGTTTGCTGTGGAACGTCGCATTTCGCCGCGATGCTTTGCATCTGTCGGCCGCGACATGCCGAGGCAAGCAGGGATCCGCGATATGACGCCAAGTCGATGCGCATCATAAAAAAGAAATCTTTTGAAAATGATTAGTATTAAGTCAATAAATTGTAAAAGAACAATTATAATAATATTTAAAATCATTATTAATTTAATATGCGCGGATTCAAAATAGATAAAATAGTTAATCGACTTATGAGGTCGCCATGAAATTTTTTTATGAAATTCGACCAAGATCGACCGATCCCGTGGTAATGTTTTTGTATAGAAAACTCGTTGTTTTACTACAAGCAAAACATCCTCTTTTAACTGATACTTTCCAATTAATATAATCACAGTTTGCAACATCTCTCTTGTTTTAATTTTGATAATTTAATCCACCAAAGTTTTCATGTTAGCAGGTGGTTATTTAGACTGAACATGTAAACAAAGGATCAATGACATTATTTAAAGTATCACATAATTCGCAGTCTGTGTGAATAGACAGTTTGACGTCATCAAAGGAAAGCCGCTTCCTGTCTGAAGGCATAAAGTTATACCGTTTTTGCCGACAAAATTGGCTTCCTTTGTCAAGAAATTTACCTGCTTAACCAATCGTGTGTTTGCTACTCAATGAAAATCGTCCAATTTTGTAATAGCACGTGCTTAGCTCCGCCTTTCGAATCTTTTACAGAGAACGGAGGTGGACTTTAACGGTTAATTGAACAAGTGTTTTACACAAGTTGAGTGCCAACTTCTTGTACAGTTCCTAACACATGTGTTTACGAAATTCGTGAAACACATTTATACTAGTAAATAAAGGCACAGTGTTTTGTTGGATTATTACTCGCTATTAAATTGCCAGGTAATAGTATTTTTAATTTTTATTTGTTTAATATAATTAAAATGTTTAACAATATAGTTGCATCACAGAATCTAACAAGGAATTTGATGGGGTCGCACATTTATCTTTTCACTCGATCCGCCGCGTACGTTTGCGGCGGATTTATTCCGCGAAATACGCGAGGTTAATATAGACTCGGCGTCGTTGCGCGGATTGATGCCGAGTGCCTCGGCGATACGCCGCATGCGGCCGTCGAGTACTAACAATTATGGCCGCAGCGAAGCCGCGGACTTTGTTGGTTCCGCGTGGGCTGTACTGTAACACTACATCATGCACATTCACATTGAATGTACATGCTCATTTGATTCATAAAGATTTTAGCACTTTATCTGATACTTCTGTGACCCAATACACCCTTTTATAATTATAAAAAGAAACATTTAACTGAGCATTTATAGAAAGACGCCTACTGTGTTTACAAATGATTAAACAAGTTCTCATGAATAGATAATCTTATTTGTCAAAATGTAATGATGTATTAGCCATCAATTTTCCCCATTAAAATAAAATCTGTCACTGTCAAAAATCATTACCGGGGTATGTTGCACCTTTTGTAACAAGGTTGGTTTGAATATCCTTTTATGGCACATTTAAAGGAACTTCATAGGACAGGATTGTGGCGATGACTTGCTTGGACATGGTTGTCATGACAGAATGTGGCAATATCTTTAAATTTAAAATCAAATGACTGGAGATTGCAACTATAATTCTAAATTTATCCCAACGTTTGTGAGTCAAATATTTAATTACATAGGAGTGCTGAGACACTCTCATGGTCCTCACATAATGCAGCCTAAAGTGCAGAAGGACCTCAAAACTTGGAAATAGACACACTCGGAACTCAAAGCTACACAGGCAATAGTCCAGTATTCAAATAGAACATTACCTGCAAGTAATTTACTATGTAATAGAATGAATGGTTTACATTTTGGACAAATCTCTTGATATTTACTATTGGTAAATAATTCCACTGAAAAACTCTGTTCTTGAAAATATTCATATTATATTACCTCTAGAAATCAATTTAACTATTCCAGCTTGTAAAGCATCAGGGCCTTAAGTGAATAAGACCCAACAGAGCATGTGACTTTTATCTTGCCATCAAACATGGTCATGCCAGTGAAAGATTGATATATATTTAAAGATGTCATGACCATTGGAGAGTGTAACACTGTGATCATGCAAACAAGATATTATGGTCACAGATTGTCAGATTCCCAGCATGTCAGTTCAGGAAATGTTATATTGGCTCTTGAAATAAGAATGAAAGTGATGGCCTTTTGGTAATAGTTGCAACACAAGTTGAGTGCATGTACTTTACTCTGCTCTGTGTAAATATAGTAATGAATAATTTAAGTTATATCTTTTTTATACACATAGTGACACCAAATACAGGGCCTTGCATTATATGCTTCAACTTTCATATAATTAACTATTGGAATACAGAATGGAAACTTAAGTCACCAATACTGTGTTAATACTGTTGGCTCTCGGATGGATTTTTTCATTTTCAGCCAACTTCCTTGATATATCAGGAATTCCATTTAACAACTTATATAACATATCGTTACTATAAATAGTAACAAAATGACGTCACAAGCGGGCCATTATTAGTATAAGCAGGCCAATATAAATTATATTATATTGAAAAGAATCGGATCGCGCCACGTGAACTGAACCAAAATGGCCTCCAAATTCAGTCTTAGCCAGAGGTGATAAATAAAATTAAGCAAAAAATCTACCATAGAATGGAAAAAAATGATAATAAAACGTAGCGCACAATTGGAATAATTAAACTATCGATTGCAACTGAAACCGTACTGTAGGTAAGATTAATGACACTCTTTGCGATTTAACACGAATCATCAAAACACAAAATTCAGTAAACGAAACGCTTACCTCAATGACAACTTTAATCCAACGCTTATAACAATAAAATTCCAACGATATGCAATTCCAATGCTCGAAATCCATCTTTTCATCTAAGTTTATATCAAACCACACTATTTGTTGGAAACATTTGTATTGAATGCTAACCATTCTGATCAACGATTTAAGAAATTGAAGACCCATCGGAGCGATTTATGTTATTCCTATTGAAGGGTCCAATTTATCATGAAAATCAGACAATCCGAAATACGTTTTGTATTCATTCGATGCTTTGAATATATTGTATTATTAAAAAACCACCAGCTCCGAATTATCGTCCTTAAAATACAAAGATTTTAAACTGGTGTGTTTCGTCACAGAAATTACGTCACACGAGATACGTCATATATTGCCAAAGCAAATGAATGAAAACAAAAGTACAGAAAGCTGGTTCAGAAATAAATATAAGTAAAGGAGGAAAATAGGACGATATTTAATATAAACAATAACACAAGGCAGAGCTGGGCCGCGCGACAAAGGCCCTCGGGCCGTTATGATGGCAGCAGGCCGATTATAGACGTCCAGCCATCAGCTCTGCTGTGTTTTATTGTCTAGCACAATTTCTCTGCTGAGTTGTCAAAGGCAACAATTATGTCATTTTGACAAGTCTTTGAAAACTTTTGCAAAATTCCATGCAAGATACCAGAAAACTTGATTTGCTTGCTCTGTTAAAAATTTAAATTCCTCAGACTAATCTTGTTTGTTCACAGATGTGTATTTTCCCTGAAGAAGAAAGTGTCACAGTAAAAAGACATAATGCAAGGTATTGACACAATACCAGTCACATTAGAAAGAGAACAGATACTTGAGTAGCACTTTTAAGTTCATCATGAAAGAATTGTGAAAGGTTTAGTTTGATAGTTGACAATAGTTTTGTTCATTTATTTTAATTTGACAACCAAAGCATCAGCAAAACCAGCAGAGAATGACATAGTAAAGAAACTTGTAAGAACAAAGTGTATCAGTTTTCGTAGTTGTTGCTGAACAATTAAAACATTTGAGCAATTATGTGTTTCTATTTCATGGGCATTAATTGCCTGTGTTTATTCATGATAACATGAACTAACGAGAGCACCCCCTAGCGGGTGCAGACCGCTCATCTATTTGTCAAAGTATGAATCAAATCTGATCATAAATAAAGAAGTTATGTCAATTTTAGCAAAATTGTGGGTGTGTGGTCATTTATTAGATTATCTTTCAAAAATGAATGGGGGGG
>VMBQ01002762.1:44564-67354 GCA_007657795.1 Dreissena rostriformis
GTTTCAAAACTCGACACTTGTCAAAAACGATCTCTCTGGACAAATTTGACGATTGACCTCTAAGTGTAACCTTGACCTATGTGGTTATGATAAAGGTGATACACTTAACACTCAGTCTCCGCATGGTTGTCATTTGTGGTAGGATTTCTAACAATTGAATGATGATAAAACGGTTACAGTCTGGACAAGCTGTTTTCATTGCCAAATTTGACCTTTGACCTCTAAATGTGACCCTGACCTTTAAGGTAGGAAGATTGTTGTTACATAAGAAATTCTCTTCATATTTGTCATTTTTTATCTTAACATTGCATGATGAATGACAAAGTTACAGTCCCAACAAGTTGTTTTATGGCAAATTTGAATCTTTGAATTCTTAAGTGTGACCTTGACCTTTGAGGTAGGAAGACAGGTTTTACATATGACCTGTTTTGTTTTGGTGGATTGCATTTGTCATTTAAAAACCCATCAATATATAGCAAAAATATGGCAAGCTGTTTTATTGCCAAATTTGACTGTGGACCTCTACGTGTGACCTTGACCTTTGAGGAAGGGAGGTGGTTGTTTCAAGTGACACGTTATTTTATGATGACTTACTTTTGTGCCAAGTTATTTAAAAATCCCTCCATATATGGCTTAGTAATGGCTGAGGCAGGATTATTTAAGCTATTGTATGGCCGCTATTGACCTTTAATCACTAAGAGTGACCATGACCTTTGGATAGGGAGACATAAGCTGCACCCAACCAACTGTCTTATGATGGTGCAGATTTGTAAAATGTTATTTCAAAATCCATCAATATATGGCAAAGTAATGGCAGAGACAGGCGATTGCGCACTGACAAACAAACAGAAAGACATACATATAGACCAACAAATCAACTGCTTTATGCAGCCTTCTTAGAAGAGAGGGGGGGAGGGCTTAAAAACTATTGAAACCTCGAAAAGGAATAACTCACAAATTATATAAACAAGTAAACTTAACTATAGTTGCAGTAAAAGGAAAGTAATGGTGTCAATCCAATAATCAATATAAATAACATTTGTCTCACGTGTTACATAAGCTTAATACATGACTAGAGTGCTAACAAGATTTTTCTAAAATTAAATCTAGTGACCTAGTTTTTAAAAGCCAATGACCCAGATTCAAACTCAACCCGTATATTTTCAAGATATACATTCTGACGAAGTTTCATCAAGATTGAGTCATAATATGGCCTTTACAGTGGAAACAAGATTTTTCAAAGATTTTACCTGGTGACCTAGTTTGTCGAACGCACCTGACTAAGATTCGACTACGTCCTAGATATTGACAAAATGATATTCTGACAGAGTTTAATTACAATTGAGTCATAATTGGGGTCTCAAGTCGTAACAAGGTTTTTCTTCGTATTGACCGGCTGACCTAGGTAAGCTTAGCCCTTTGCATGCTGGGTAATTTGTCGTCTGCTAAAATGTCGTCTGCTGAATTTCTAAAATTAGCATTTTCTTTGATTTTTTTCAAAGAATACTATCAGAATAGCAAACAGTTTGGATCCTGATGAGACGCCACGTTCTGTGGCGTCTCATCTGGATCCAAACTGTTTGCAAAGGCCTTCAAAATCCGGTTCCAGCGCTCAAAGGGTTAAAACACTGAGGTGACCTTAGTTTAAGTTGATCTTGGTAGCAATATAACTTTTTTTCTACCATTGATTCTTTTAGAAAATAAATAATTTGACGGATGGCTGCGACGTGAAAATATTAATTTCTCTGATAACATATTAATTATCATTAATCTACTGACAGCAACAAATATCCTCTTTTAACTTCAAACAATCACTAATATAAACACCAGTACTAATTCTTATTGACTCCTCTTAAATGTCTTAGATCGCAAAGTTTTGGAGCACATGTTTTGGTACAAACCTGTAATCTATCAAAGAGATCTTATTTTTTTTACAAAAACAATGCTAATGAATGGAAAGTTATCAGTTCAGTTCAATGCTGAATCAGTGATGTCTTAGTTAAATAATATATTCCTAGTTGATTCTGTTAAGTTCTGTGGTTTTATTCGTTAACGGACATATGTCATTTCAATAATTTCTGAAATTTTGTATTCCCTTTTTTTTTGCAGAGTGTGTGTGATAAACTTCAGCTGCTGTATTTAATAACATTGCATATCTAGATACTAGGATTCAAACTCAATTTAACAAGAGATGTGTTTGTGAGAAACACAATGCCCCCTACTGTGCCGCTTTGGTTTTTTTTTTTCAAGGATGACCTTGACCTTTTAGCACTCAAAATGTGCAGCTCCATGAGATACACATGCATGCCAAATATCAAGTTGCTATCTTCAATATTGCAAAAGTTATGGCCAATGTTAAAGTTTTCGGACGGACGGACAGACGGACAGTTCAACTGCTATATGCCACCTTACCGGGGGCATAATAAAAGGAGTGGGGTTTAAAGATGTTTCTATTATCTGTGAAGGGATAAGGATCTTTATCATTATTCAGACAGGTTATGCTTCTTGCAGTTCTTTTTAACCCTGGATACAGGATGTTGTCCATATGTATTGATCTCTATGATTCAATATACAGATTCTAAAGGCAAAACAAGTTGTTTGTTTCCACTAACATCACTAAACAAATAGGTAAAATTGGTCCATTGAACTTATAAAAAAAGCTTCCAAGTCTTTTTGAACCCTATCTTTCAGATGTAAAATTTAATTTTGAAATAATTAATTATGATTTAATTTTAAAAAAAAAAGATAAAAAACTCAACCTGGAATACGAAAACAACCATAGGATTTGCACCAAGAACTAGGGTATGTCGGGTAAGTGGAAACAAACAACTTTCTGCATTATTTCCTATGAGTTCATGCTTAATGAATTAACATTGACTTCACAAATATAACAAGGATAATTGTCATAAACATGGTGTCCAAAAGTCGTTTTGTGTAATAACAAATGTTGCTAACAAATGCATGCTGAACATAATCTACCTGTTAAATCATCATCTAACTACGTCTTAACGTATAACATGGTGTTGTGTTTTGGCGTAATATTTTTTAATCAGGTATATATTTATTATAACTAATTACTTAATAAACTTGATTTCTAAAGATTTTTATTTCAGTAACAGATTATGTTCAGCCAGACATATGTGAAGTCTTTTCAAACAGGGGAGCTTTGACAACAAACAAAGTTGGGGGCTGTTTACCCATTTATTGCTCTAACATATAATGTTTACATGAAAATCTATAACAAACAAAAATCTGTAAATACATTGCGTATTGAGACATTGATTGAGCAAGACAATGCATATTAAAGTTTCAAAATGACTATGACAAAATAAAAATTACTTTTATATCCTTCACCATTCTTATTGTTAAACAAAGAATTACCATTAATACTTAAATAACATATTTTGTTAAAGCTTTTTCACAACATTTTTGGAACAATATATTTTCAAGATTCTAATAATTTCTTGAGTATTTCCTTTGAGATAATGATAGAGACATCTGGCTGTACATAAGAAAGGGTTACTGAAATAATTCCAACACCATGTTTAGCAGATTTTATTAAAAATCATACAAATACTGATATGTATCTAGCACTTTTTTTTTTTAAACTAGCGAAAATCTATACAAAAATGTCTTAAATAATGATACTATCATATTTATAAACGGTAATAAATATATATCACAGTTGGAATTGGAAATTATTAGAATCTGTTACAAGTTGTACTGTTTGATACATATCAACAATACAACAACAATACTCATGGAATAGCAATTTACATGTACAAAATAACCCAGTGTGCCAATAAGAATACATTGAACATATAAATCAAAGTAGAAATCAACAAAAATATAACCAAATGTTATAACCCACATCTATACTTGTAAATCAAGTCTGAATAAAGGGAGACAAATACATCAACAAGAATGAAGACCATGAATGGAATATTGAAAAACGGAAGTTGAAATTTTGCTATAGAAAATCCCCCCTAAAATTACTACTAAAATAACTGACTTTGAAACAATGAAGACAGAAAGGTTAGAACACAAAGAACAGAACGCTACAAAACTTACAAAATATTAATATCAACACTAAAATGTTCACTTAAATTCATTAAATCAATATATTAGTAAATTGTGCAACTATATAGAAAATGTAAAATCTTGCTCTTAACCAAAAATATTTCTTGAAAACAATAAATCGCAAAAAAGTAAACACATTATTAAAATTCTTCCCAAGTATAAGGATATATAATATAAGAAACACTAAATACCTTAATACTTAGCCACAACTGAATTGATATGTAAGCTTTGAGACAAAAAATATACATGCGCAATACAACAATAATTCTTCAGAATTGAATGTCTTAATACTTAACCGTAATTCTATTACAATATACATGTCTTCAGACATACTAATTGGAATCTACTTTATAGTTAACATTATATTGTAATTACGTTAAATGTTTAAATACCTTTACTCATATAATTTCAATGTTTCACAAACCATGAAATTCTGACTCCAAAATTCTACTCCCAAACCAAAATAAAATCAAGTAAGAAAGGAAAATGTATAGGTTTCCATCACAAATTAAACAGTATCTTTACAAGTTCTCCACTTTTTATATTTATCATGTATAGTTCTTATTTATGACATATCCCATTTTAAATAGTCTTAAAACACACCCATTTAAATATATACATAAATAATTACTGCAAGGAGAGAAACTTTATAAGAATTATTTCTATTGTTTCGATCATTTTCTTAAACTGATTGCATTGTGCATGATTGATATACCCTGCAATTGCCAAAAGAAATAAATATGTTTAAACTAAGTTCCCCACCAACAATAAATATGAAATGAATAAATACATTTTTCTAACAAAATACTTCATAGCAGAACAAATGTTCCACTATGAGGAATCCATATACTGTTGTCACCAGAGGGTGAAGGAATGACTTACATGTAGCATTCTCTGTTTGGAGAAGAAAATAGGCATGCAATTATTTCCATTGTGTATGACGTTATGGTCACCAAAGTGACAATTGATACCTCATTATGTCGACCAATATATCAACTTAGAATTGACGTAATATAAAATAGATATCTAATAATTTAGACATTCAGACCAAAGAAATGTGGATTTGCCAAAATAATAAAAGGTAGAACATTGAAAAGATTGTCTATTAAGTTCTTTTTTTTACCATTTCTCATTCATAAAAGGATAACTAGAATATTTAGACTGATTGATTCCTGTTGTGTCAAATCAGAGGGCCCGTGGTTGTATGGGCAGAATGAAAACCATGCATGATAAACACGTTATCACCTTTTTTAACATGTAAGATACAAACAATAGTGTCTAGGACTTAGTAGGGAGCAAAACACTTTCAATTACAACTTTTCACAGCCATTACAAACCATCAATGTTTAAACAAAATGATAGAAGTTGAACCTACAATAAAAATTAGTCCAGACTTCAGTTATCTTAACTTTTGAAAAGCTATGTGATTACTTATTGTAATCAGTAGATGTATAACTTTCATTTTATAATAATGAAGAGCAAGTGCTTGAAACCCAGGATAAAAATGTAGATATGTCAATTAAGGTATGTACTTTATATAATGTTCCAAGAGATCTGATCACAAGCTATTAAACATATGCACTATAAATTAGCATCATGACTGAGATCTTCTGTCCTCTTTTCCAGAAATATTCTTTAGAAACTGTGTAAGCAACTTTAAAATCATCGAACCAGCAACATAAATTTTTACATAACATATGAAAAAACAATGTAAATCGGACGGATTCTATTGACAATTTATATTTTGCCCACAAAACATGAGTTTCTTCAACAGGTTAAGTTTCAAATATCCACCACTACATTCATTCCAAAAACCAAAATCCAATCATTAAGCTGCACTTGCATATTTCTGGCCTATATGTCCATTAATAAACATCTGCAGACCCACATTAGAATTCCAGATGGATATTCTGACAATGCCTGGGCAGGACATTATATACAACCCACTTCCACAAGAGTGTACTTCCAAACAAGTCCTGATAAAGGCCAAAATGGCCGAAAGAAGGTTTCAAATTCTTCCATCACTTATATTCAAACAGAAACTGGAAATTCCAGCGCTGACTGCTACAAAGTTTGCCATACAAATACAAGTAAGCCGCAAGATTCAGTAAAAACACCCCTGAAATATATTCATATTATTACATAAATCTACCTAATACATCATCATAACGATGCCTGCGTAGGAGTCAGCAGCCAGGTCTACAATTACATACATTGTTGTTTTTTGTAAATCTAGCTAGTACATCATCATAACTTTGCCCGCATACGAGGCTTTGCGCACCTGTCTGCCCTTGTAGTCTGCAACCACGTGGCCCGACTTGGTCCTCAGGGGGGCTCCAGCCCCTGGCCTGCCCCACGGGTCATAGTTGGTGGCGTGCTGCTGAAGAGCGACCGTCTCCACTGAAATGTACATGGGAGAAATGATCAATTAAGCCTAGTTCTATGAAAACTGGGCTTAATGCATATGCGTTAAGTGTTGTCCCAGATAAGCCTGGGTAGTCTGCACAGGCAAATCAGGGACGACATTTTCTGCTTTTTTGGAATGTTTCATTTAAAGGAAGTATCTTCTAAATAAAAAGAACAAACAGTTTAGGCGGAAAGTGTCGTCCCAGGTTAGCCCGAGACTAATGTAAAATGTCTTTAATTTAATGATATCTCCACTGCATAACATAAGTATGCAATTTTCATTTTATTTCATAATAAATTGAAACAGCAAAGAAAATTGTGCATGACCAAAATGTGATTTTTTAATTGACTGCGTGATCATCAATGCCAAAATATCCATGAAAATTAATTAATATGCAGAATAATATTCAACATACATACAACACAATGGTTTAAGGAATTATATTAAAATAAAAAAATTAAATTATTGTCAATGCAATTAACCTATCAAATAATAAAGAATAGGAGTTTATAAATTACACAATAATTCTATGATTAAAATATACTTTTGAGAGCACACCATTTCATATTGTACTTTAAGCAACAATATAACACAAGAACATCAGCCTAATCCAACACATTAGGTTCCCCTACCCCTTTCCTTCTCCCACTCGAGTCTCTTCTTCTCAGCAAGGGTCATGTGTTTGCGAGGGATCCCCATTGTAGTCTTGGGACTAGTGTCCACTGGGGTGCTCTGCGCAGGCTCGTTGAGGTCCGGGGAGGGGGTCCTGGAGTGGCGCCCCCTTCGGTTGTTGTCTGTGTAGTTGGAGAGGTCAGTGGTGCGACCGATGTCGGTCCTCGTCACTCGCGTCGCAGGGTCGGAATGAGGTCCCTTGTGCTTTTGAGGTTTTAAATTTAGGACGGAGTCAGGGGCATATTTGGCGTTCAACTGGTGTATCCTGTCCTCTTCTTTTCTGAAATTATCACCAAGAGACTATTACTGATATGATTAATAATAATAGATATAACTATCATACAACTGAACACTGCAATTTTAAACATCATTAATTTGAGTTAATCTCTATTTCTAACTTTCTCTCAGGTTATTTTGACCACCGTTATTCCAATTAACCATTATTTCCCCTCTTCTCCAGTAACAACTTTTGTCCTTCTTCATTCAACTAAAATATACATAGTTGATTTGAATTTCCCAATTTGAATTCATCTCTATTTCAAACAAAAATTTCAGTCCCAACAATGTTTTCCATCCTTTAAATTCAATGTTTATTTCAAGGTCACACTTGATTCAAAGATTTCTTTCAAAGTTATGAAGACTTGGCAGTTATCTTCCGCTATTGTTTTCCTGCCTTCTATCTGTTTTTCAGCTTAACAAGTGATGCATGTGTCAGTTATCAGCATTAATTTGATTTAAAGCCTCCAGATTGTTTTACCAATTTCTTAATTTCATTCAATAATATAGTTGTCAGGTATGTACATACAAATTTAGTAGTCCATTATCGGGGAGTCTAATTAAATTAAACAATCTCTAACATAGTATTTACATACCTTTATATCAACATCTTGATACAATATAAAAACATTTACATTCTTTTTAAACAATGTATTATGGCAACTCAGAACATTGCTATTTTAACCTTTTCTAAGTCCAACTACTTTTGACAGTACGAAGGACTTCAAAAAAGCCATGTTGAACTGTATAACAATTATGAGTATAGTACTTAAATACAGGAATAAATCACAGCAACCATAAAATGTTATTACTACAAAGTTTTGTTTTAATAAGATTTTGTTCACAGTTTTTAATATTAATATTTTACCGTTTTACTTTTCTTACGTATTTTCTAACATAAATCTATAATGTCAATACCAACATGTAATATCTAATTTACAATTACCGGTAGTATACTCTAATGTAGTTATCCAACATCAATATGTAACTTACTTTAAATTTCAACACACACAGAGTTAACAGTTCCCATTGAACAAGTGCCTAACAGATTTATAACTATTCATTGTTCAATGTTAATTCTATAAGGTTTTCATTTGACAACGTGTATTATGAACCTGTTTGTTTGTTGTTAATCACAGTGTTCAACATGTCACAAACTTCGAACATTTGGCTGTGACAAACACAGGATTATACATGACAGCTAAAGATTAAAACTCAGGCACTGGTATGGTAAACACAATTCAAAAGGGAATGATTTACAATGGATTAGCATAATAAAATAAAATAGTACAGGCATTAAATGATAAATAAATTTTGGCAAAGCAAAATCAATATGTTTAAACCTTTGAAAAATTCTATTTATTTTTACCATTAAAAATCCAATTAAGTTTTCAACAATGAAACATCCTATGTACATGATTATTTAATATTACCCATGAATAATAATATTAATAATAAATTCATTAATAGCACTATGTTTAATAAACGGTAAACCATTGAAATTTGTATTTTGGATTTCTCAAACCTATCAATAACTTAAATGAAAGAAATGTAAACAAATCTGAGTTATGCATGTATAATGTTACAGGAGAGACGCAGTTGTTTAACTTAACAAATATTGTAAACCTGCCATTAAATACTAACATCTTGCACTTTTAAGTTTAAACAACAGACCAGACAATAAATTTAAAATGGCACACTAAAGGACGTGTACCGTGATATGTTATAACAACATAAAAATTCATGACACATTTAATAATGCCTTTGATTTGTTCATCAAATACTAAGTATTTTAAGGTCGCCGTGGCGTAGTGGATATGGTGTTGGCCTAGCGACCAGGAGGTCACGGGTTCGATACCCACTGCAGGAGCGTTCTTCAGATCTCGCCCATATACACCAGGTACTGATTCTAGTCTTAGGAAACCGACTCGAGAGCGTTTCAAATAAGCCTTAAGCTTTCGATGCAATCAAGCTAAAATAAATAGGTTTAAATACTAAGTATCATGAAATGCTTACTTTTCTTCACCCTCATCAAACTTTTGCCTTGCGATTTCCAGTCTGCGCCGCTCTGCCTTGGTCATGTGACGCCAAGACAGGTCGTTTGGAAGCCCAACCTTATCTCTCGGGGACGGAATCAACTCATCATCCTTCTTGGTCAAACTCTCATTTGCGTCTCTTTCTTCACTCTCTTTCCTAGCTTTCCTTTGTCTTTCCTTAGACACTTCCTCTTTCCTTTGTCTTTCACTTTTAGTCCTTTGCACTGGCCTGTCATTATCAGCGTCATCTTCGTCCTCAGAATCTCTTGGTTTCGAGCGATTTCGTCTCCGTCTAACTTCACGTAGTTCGGTATCACTATCCTCACCTTCGAGTCTTATTCGATGTCGCAGGCCATTGATTTCATTGTCTAAGGCATCTTGTCTATTTTTAGACACAGGTTTTCTAGTCCGTCGATCATACTCTCTGTCGTCAGCATCATTGTCTTCTTCATGCTTCGATTTATTTCTGCGTTTTCTATCTCTAACTGGTTCCTCATCATAATCATCGTTATCTTCTTCTGTTCTTCTTGACTTTCTGTCTTGCCTAGAAAAATGATGAAAATGTTAAGAGATTAGCAAATTCCAAAGTTTCATGCTAAATACTAGATTATTGCAACTATGGAATACATTGATAATGCACAAGTCACGCATTATATACATGTATGGAGAAAAAATTAAAAACATAAAGTATTTTGTTAATTTAAACAATATATTCATCTTCATTTTAAAAATAATTTGAATGTGAAAAAAAACACAAGATTTTGTGTTTAAATAAAATGATTGTCTACAGTTAAAACAAAGGTTATTGGTAATGCAATTGCTAGAACAAAATCTATTATAAACACAAAATAAGCTTAAAATAATAAAATACCTATTTGGCAAATACATATTATTTTTATTAAGTTAGCAGAAGTAAGCACTAAGTACAAGCCATAACTTTGGATCACAATACATTAGAATACAACAAATTTTTATGAAGCAAAAATAATAAATTGCAATATAATTCAACAAATATTGAACTTTTCTCTTAGTTTACTGCATGAGGGTATTTACCCCATTACAAATCAAACTGTATTGTTGCAGTATATAACTTGAAGGTTTTGATAATAATGATTCTTCTAACTTTTAACTTAGATAACACTAATGACTGCACAAACTTGTATGTAAACCCTTTAATTTCTCTGAAAAAAAAACAACAATTTTAATCCGCAATAAATGTGAAAGTCATAATTTCTTTAAAATTTGGTAGTAAAATGTTAATCAAGAACTTTACATGTTAACTCGGCCGAACAACTTTCATTTCATTACTTACACATGAAAGCATTAAATTAAGATCCTTTATCGAAAGTTATGATATGTATATAATAACTTTTGATAAAGCCTCTTGATTTAAAAGCTTAAATCTATAAATATATCATTCCATGGAAAATACACACAAAAACTTACCAATAGAGTTAAAAGAAAAGTGACTTTGCACACTAAAGCCAGTGATATATTTACATACAGAATGAAATAAAAGTTAAATGCACACGAGCTTGGAGCAATACTACTGCGCTAAAGATAGATTGGATAAACGCATCATCCAAGATACCTTTGATGAGATTTCTTAGTATCTCTGGCCCGTTCTACACTGCCCTCACTGAGCTGGCTTTCATTGTCTCTGCACAATACCAGTACCAAATAAGTTACATTTGCACAAATATTTTGGCGGCAAATTTTTAATATCGTCGCTGTCGTTCTCAAACCTCCTAGCTCCAAAATTTTTAATTTTTGTGTTCGTCTTTTCTGAATATATGAAGTCTGGTACGTGTTTTGGGCTATAGCTCGCAGCTCTACGCCAATCAGAGCCTATGAATAAGCCACGTGACGTTCAAAGCTACGTCCTTTTATCCTGACAAATTGTGATGCGGCTTTTATTGCTACGTCATTTCGCCTATAGGTACGTCATTTCGTACATTTTCAAATTGTTGTACCTCATAAAAATGACAAAACTGTGGTAACAAAATATCCTAGCTACCATTTCTGAATATCAGCATGACTTAGGCGTCTACGGCTTATACCCTATTTTGCAGCTTCATTTGTTTGGTATTTATACAGAATTTCAAATTCTAAAACATCGTTATAAAAAAATGTGACGTTTTTTTCGCTCTCCTGAAAAGTTGGCATTTTGTAGCTACGAGGTTAGAGAATGACAGCGAGGATATGCACAGCAAAGCTGTGAAAATCCTCATGCAGCATGTGACAGAATGGGTAATCACGTGATAGTCAAGATAGTGATGTCCATGCAGAGACAGGTATTTTTCGCTGTTTTATACCCTTTTTTGTTTATTTTTAAATGACGCTCACTTTCCAGCCATATCAGTAAGAAAGTGATCAGCGTTTATCTCGTATAAAAATTCGCTTTATATCTCAACTTTACTTGCTGCAAATTTTCATAGTGCAACTGTAATTAGGTCATCCAACTAAGAAATTTTGCAGCGAGTAGTCGTGATACATAGCGAATATAAATTCCAAATTAACGCTGATATCTTTCTTGCTGATATGGCTAAAAAGTGAGCGGCATTTAATTTTTTTATAAAAGAAATGAAGGGTATAAAACTGTGATAATTACCTGTCTCTGCATGGACGTCGCCATCTTGTTTGTCACGTGGTTACCCCCTCTGATGTGAGCACTTGTATAAAAGCAGTTTGGAAAATAGGCTAATTTAAGAATGGAAAAATAAGAAGGCTTCCTTTTCCATAGATCTAAATGACTATACAGAGAAAACTAGATTAGTGTTGAATAAAGATAAGAGTATTTAGTTAGGCTAGAAAAAACCTGAACCACAAGTACAAACACTTCCCGATTGTACATCAGGCATGATGATAATTAAGGGGAAGCAAGTAAATATCATGCTATTTATTTTGACTTGTCTGTGACTTAAACATTTAATTATGTGACCATTTTTATTACATTACACAAAACACACATCTAAGGCAAGAAGTTTGTGCTAATGCAAACGTTGCTGCTTCAAACATGTAAACATATTACCATTTCCCTTACAAACATATTGTGCAACAAATTTGTGCAAATGCAAAAGTTGCTGCTTTAAACATCTAAACATGTGACCATAAAGATTACAAACATCTAGTGCAAGAATTTTTTGCCGGTAAAACTTTAAACTTACGAAGTGCTTTTGCCCTTTGATTTTCCGTCCAAAAAGCTGTAAATGCTGTTGTCTTCTTGTTTCTTTCCAGATGATTTTTTCTTGCGTCTGCGTTCCCTATGATCGTCATACTCGTCATCATCGTCATGACGACGACCGGGTGACTCCACAAACACCTCACTGTGCGTCTTGTCCTTTTGATCTATTACATATGCATGAAAATACAATTGTAAATTGTTTGATTTGATCAGAAGAAAAACCAGCTCACACATACACCACAGGGCAATTGCCAGGCAGTTGCTACAAGTTAATATAATTTGTTGTCTTTTTTTCTTCTTACAATCAAACAGCATATGGGAGAAATTTCAACATATGTAGGTATCTTTTTCTAAATAAAGTTTTGAGCAAATGGGGCACTGTAACATTTCGTTTGCATTAATTTCTTGAATGATTTTAATCTTCAGTTTATAAAATACACATATTCCTATCTTCACTTAACCCTTTGCATGCTGGGAAATTTGTCGTCTGCTAAAATGTTGTCTGCTGAATTTCTAAAATAAGCATTTTCTTATTTTTTTTTCAAAGAATACTATCAGAATAGCAAACAGTTTAGATCCTGATGAGACGCCACGTTCTGTGGCATCTCATCTGGATCCAAACTGTTTTCAAAGGCCTTCAAAATTCGGTTCCAGCGCTTAAAGGGTTAAATAAATCCATTAAACAAAAAGTCAAACAAGTTTCCATATCACAACAATAAGCTATGAAATACTTCATTTTTATACATGAGCAACAAAAATAAACTCGACTTTAACCAAAACAGAATATAAACCTGCATGGATATTATACCTATTGATATTTTCACTGCATTTTCACTGCCACCCGCAACTTTACCAACAGATCGGAGGATTGCGTTCAGCTGCTCTTGGGTCAAGGTCACGGTTCCCCCAGGCTTTGTGATCTTCTCTTTATTGCGTTGGATGAAGTTTTTTGCTGGTTTTGGGGGCGGTTGCGGCTCCTCGGGAGTTAACGACACGAGATCCGTGTCCACATGGTGACTGTCACCTGCATAGCGACGCACAGGCCACCGCTGGTTCCTTTGTTTGTAACCGAACTGAAATGTGATGGTGTAAGACTGTTCAAAAAACGGTTCACGAATAACAAAGAAATATGATTTGTAAGTAAGTCTTTGCTTAAGTGTCAAAACCACCACTGGCAACAAGGTCAGTTAATCTTGTATCTATTTCTGACACAAATTCCTATTTTCTGGCCAGTCACTTAATTTTTGATACTTGTTCTGATTTTTGTACACACCATGAGGGTAAGTATTTTGGAATTGTTTCCTGGGCATAATTCGTTTTTTTTCCTGCAGGGTTTTGTTCAAGTGCTGACAGAATTTTGCGGAGAATGGTAAGTTGTTGAGGTCGAAATTTGTAAAAGGTTTCAAAGTAAAAGTCAGCCTTTAAAGCATGATAGTCATGGTACTAAGAGGAGAGTCTGTATGCATTTATACAAATATTAATCTTAATTCACATGTACGTGTATTCCTCAAAATTAGTAATACATAATCATACCTTTCTATCCTTCTTCGGAACAGTCTCTGAAAACAACAAGACAAGAAATTCACAAATACAGCAGTTAATATGCATACAAAGGGATAAATAGTGAGGGTCATACCATCACATTCGGTCCAACATGGTACACCTTTTCATTTGAGTTTCACAATGGTACTAAAAAAATATATTACATCAATCTTTTTCTGGTAATTATATGGTGTTTCTGTTCAATTTAATACATGATGGCATTCACATTAAAACTTCTACAACATGTCCATTCATATAATTCCTCTAACATTTTGAAGTCCAAATTTAATCTGTTCAAACGTCATAAGGCATTATCTGTTTTATGTTCTCAACTGTGCTTCATTTGGTGCATGCAAAGAACGCCCATACATTATTATTTAAAGTATATGTCCATAATTGAAGAGAAAAATATGTCACAAACCAGCTGTAACAAGACTATTGCCAAGCAATGATGTCCCCTACCGGCTCCACCATTGTCAGTTTTTTTATTTATTTTTTAAGTATTTGTTGCCATAGCAGCCAGAATTCTTGACGTAGGAACAAAATGAAATGACGTGTATAGTCTCCATATTGCCATCTGTCGATGTTTAAAATTTCATGAAAAAATATGAAGAACTTTTAAAGTTATCGCAGGATCCAGAAAAGTGTGACAGACAGACTGACGGACAGAGCACAAACCATAAGTTCCCTCCGGTGAAACCGATGAGGGACAATAAATTATATGCATTTTAAATTAAACAAGTGCTGTCAGAAGACAGCGCTCTCGACTATTCAAAGTGCTTGACAGTCCCCTTATGATAGATAGGGAGTGGTCCAATTCTGAAAGCAATAGCTAAGATAGTTTAGGAGTAAAACTGACCAAAACACAAAACTTAACCAAATTTTCAAAATTCTAAATATAAAAGGGGCCATAATTCTGTCATNAAGCTTTGCTGTCTGCTATAAGGTCATGAAAGGTTTAATGGTCTCATAGGCGGACTGAGTAGCTCCTGACCAGACTGCATATGACATAAGATCCATTCTTGCATGAAGCTGCTCATATTCCTTTCCAGGCAGTAAGATAGTCTAAAGCAACTTACTTATATCAATAATCAATATATGGTAAATTTTAAAAGTATAACATGAGATGATGCATGATTTCCCAATGCCAAACATAGAACCATAGCTCCTGCACACAAATGAAGCAAGAGAAGTGCTTGATTTAGTACACAAAAGTCATAGGCCATGTTTTCACAAACCACCTACCTATAGGAGGAAGAAGTTGAGGCAGAGTTGGGAAACCAAAGTCATCTGACCGAAGATATGAACAGAACAAAATTTAATGAGCTTAATAAGTAGTTTTTTTAATTCATGTGTCACATCTGCTACATTATAAGTCCAATTGGCACCAAACATTTGTCACTATTGTGTTTTTAACTGAAAAAAAACAACCATCTTACCATTAAAGGGACTGTAAACCACGAATGAAGAAAAAAGAAAAGTTCTAAAATGCCGTATTTTTTTACAATTATTAGTTTATATTAATTAAAATATCACGACTTTTATTTTTTTGTCATTCGTGGTTTACAGTCCCTTTAAAGATAAAGAAATTCTGCCTTGAATAATTCATAGACTTCTAGTTGATAAGTTAATTGAGCACCAATTAATAAAAAAAATAAAATATTTACTTGTATTTGTAGTATGCGACACAACATTATTATTAAAATAACACATTCAATGAAAAACATAACATATTACCATATATAAATGAACAATAATAATACGAATTACAATTATTATCATGCAATGGTAATTATTGTAATAAGCTGTAACAATAATAATAAATATTAACAATAAGAACTTGCCCTTTTCCCAAAATATGGACGGTTTTCCACCTTGATTCTGCAACTTAAACACACTGAAAAATAAGAGGAGCTAAATTAACAAATTAACATAAGGAGCTAATATTGCATACATCAAGTTATAAATCAGTACTGTACACTATTTGAGAATACTCACATACTTCCCTCACAAATAATGTCTGGAAATCTCATACTGACAGGGCAAATTGTGTTTAGAGATATATAGTCCTGTTGGATAAGACCTGGCAGCCACATAAGCTAAGATTGTACAGCGCCATGTGAGTGTTCCAGTCAAGGGTTTGAGATCCTTGGTGGAATGGACCTCATTTATGATGCTATTTCTGCATGGGTTGAATTACTTCAGGTGGACATGTGCTTCACTGTTAAAAGGAGTATAGTGTGTGTTTCGGATAGGGCCAGACGCCGGGCCTGGTTAGCTCAATTGCAGCGTAATAAGAGTTCCTGCGGTCGTGGGTTCAAGCCTAGCGGATGGCTATCTTAGTGTTTACCTTTAAATAGTCATAATAATTCAAGGGTACAATTGAAATAAATAATTATATGCATTCTACAACTAGTAAAATGTTTAGCAAAATGACAACCAATCTATGATTGCAAATGAGGTGGGTGGGGAATGAATTTAATGCAAACCACCGCTTTCCAACTTCAACATTCATAGGACCACATACAGAGGGATAGGTTGGCAGCGATTTCCATTAATCAAACTCCTGTCGAACCTTACCTATAATTCATTGTTTCGATCGAGACAGAATTTCATTTTTCTGTCATAAACTTGTTTTTCAGGTGCTTGTTTATCGTCGTCAGGAATTCGGACATGCACATGCGCAAACTTGTTTCCTGTCTGGCGCGAGTCAAGGGGAATCACTCTTACAGCACCTGTCAAAAAAACAACAACAATAAAACTTTGGACTTACAAAATGTGATATCTTCTTCTTCTTTGAATGCAGAATGACACTGTTTAAGAAAGCGTGCTTAGTACTAACTGTTGTTATATCATGCATAATTACTATTGTAGTTATTCGAACCTTCACGCTAAGCACGAGAGATCTTGATGTGTCAGCATGCTTGCCGTCAGACCTTGACTTCATTGAAGTGGGTCTTGAATCAAAAGCTTTGCAGAGATTTCGAGATGCTTTGAGAATTCAGACAGTTTCCAGGCAATCACACGACTATAACAGAGAGGAGCTTGCACAGTTAGTGCAGTTCATAACTTTAGGTACAATAACCCATGCATAAGCTCTGAAAATTGAATCAGGGATTTCAATTGAAGAAGACATCCTGCAATTTGATGCAAGCATTTTGCAATTTTCGCACATTTGTTTCTTGCAAATTATGTGCCTTGCATCACTTTGATGCAAATATTACAAAGAAGCCAACTCGAAAAAACATTAGTTATTTTATATAAATTGCATTTTTTGCATAGTTTTTCATCTAAGTGTAAACGAAGCAACATTTGCAGAGCATTTTATGCAGACAAACAATATAACTCTGGACATCACTATTTTAAACCCTGAAAATTTGCATTGAATCCGAGTTATGTGTATTTCAGCCTACCCTGAACTACATGCCTCTCCCTTGATAGAGTATGAGACAGTGGCTAATCTGAGTCTCCTGTACACGGTGAGGGGCACTAACGAGCAGCTTACTCCGTACCTGTTAATGGCCCACCTGGACGTGGTACCTGCAGAACCCAGCAAGTGGGAGACAGACCCGTTTTCTGCTGAGATTAAAGATGGATTCATTTATGGAAGAGGAAGCATTGATTTCAAGCAGGGTGTAATGGTAGGTTTTATTGCATTGTAATGAATATTTGGAAGGTGACATTTCTATTTGTGTCTGTTTGCCAATGTCAGTATGTGCATCTGGTCACAGGCCATTTAGTGACAAATTGTGCATTTATTTCTACAGTATATATTGACTAAGTATATATAGTACAACAGACTATGACATGTAGCGTCAGGGACATTTGTCACTGCGTTGACAAACCGAAGTTTATGCTAAAAGTAAACCTTAATTAAAAAGCTATTTCTGCTAAATTATTGAACAATTTGAAATAATTAAGCTCTAAAGGAAATAATTTAGAATACTCTTTACAAATGAGCATTGCTCTATGCAAAGGGGCGTAAAGTGTTTTCACAGATTAGCCTGTGCTGTCTGCAATAAGGGATGACACTTTCATCGCATGGAATTTTTCGTGTAAAGGAAGTCCCTTTTTAGTGAAAATCCAGTTAAAGCGGAAAGTGTCGTCCCTGTTTAGCCTGTGCAGACACTTTACACACATGGATTAAACCCGATTTTCCCAGAGCAAGTCTCAAATATGTTCTTGTTTGTAGGGGATCCTAGAGGCCCTGAACTTCTATGTACATGTATCACTGGGCAAGCAGCCAGAGAGAGGGTTCTACATTGCTTTTGGACACGATGAAGAGGTATGAAAGATATGAGTGTTAATGCCCCTCAACATTCATTGATGCAGAAAAGCGTATTGCGAGAGGCCTTGCTGTTTGTTCTTCTGTTTGTCTGTCTTTTTGACATTCACCCAAAAAAAAAATGTTTTTAAAATGCTTCCTACAACGCTTAAATACTAACATGGATGTGATCTATGAACATTCTAAACACACTCATCATCTAACCTTATTTACCCTTGACATTTACCTACTTTTGGAATAAGACTAACAACACTAAAACAGCTGTTTTTGTCCTAACATGTGTCATCAGAAGCATTACTGTCTGTGATAAATCTAGTTGTTTCAAATGATTTCGGTTTACCAGAAAGGTCAACAAGAGAGCAATATTTGACCATTAACATTAACATATTTTAATGAAAATAGACTTGAACATGTCATTTAAATAGCTACACAATATTGGAATTTATTACCAAATCCATTACCATTGTTCTATGTACAGGTGTCAGGTCTTGATGGAGCAAAGGCGGTCAGTGATGCATTGTGGGAGAGAGGTGTGCACAAACTGGAGTTCATATTGGACGAGGGTCTCTCAGTGACCAATCAGATCATACCAGGACTGAAGGAGCAGACTGCACTGTACGTGGCTACCAGGGTCTGGATGTAGAAAATAAGCCTCACTCTGGGAAAACTGGGCTAAATCTATGTGCGTCAAGCGTCATCCCAGATAAGCCTGCACAGTCTGCAAACACTAATCAAGGATGGCACTTTTCGCTGTCATCATTTTTATCATTTAAAGGAAGCCTCCTCTAAGCAAAAATCCAATTCAAGCAGAAAGTGTTGTCCCTGATTAGCCTGTGCGGACTACACAAGCTAATCTGGGACAACACTTTATGCACATGCATTAAGCCCAGTTTTGTCAGAACGAGGCTAATTAAGAATACATTCTTAAAGATATACTGGTGTTGAACATATTTTTTCTGTTGGATTTGTTGGAAAAATGTCAATGAATTTAACTTTAAATGTAATGGTAGATTGTTTTGCAATTGATAATGAATAAGCCAGAATATACTCAAAATCAGAATTTTCTTCTGTTCAAACGAAAAAAAAAAGAGAACTTATATGAGTACATATAATTATGTCACGTCATAAATGTTATATTTAATGTAATAAAGTAAAATTCAAAATATGACTTTAAATAAACATTTCCTGTTAAAGATAAATATGTGTGATACTGTGTGCTAACCTGTTTCATTCTGTTCTAGTATAGGTGTGTCTGAGAAGGGTTACCTTCACCTTGAGTTGAAGGTCGTGGGTGAGCCAGGCCACTCCTCTATGCCTCCTCCAGAGTCCACTATCGGTATCCTAGCAACAGCTGTCTCTAGGTAAGTTACGGTAAAAACTCATTTTATGTCTACCTGTTTTAAGGTCGAGTTTTAATGGTATAAGAAAACAAAAAATACTCAATGTAAGTACTTTTATTTGGCAACAACAATTTGCTTTAAATGCAATCATGTCTTGATAAATGTAAGCATCTCTAGTGATTTATTGTATTTCAAGTGTTTTTTTTTGTGGATTTTTGGTGTACAGTTTTGTCATACATTTTTTGCTACCATCATCCATCATATTTTCGTCAAGCTTGACGTTTTAGAGTTTTGATTCAAAATCTTATAGAGTTAGAATAAATGTTTTAAAAACAATTTACGTTTTAATTGCAAGAATGAGCATGTAGTCTCATGTATTGATGATATAACCAGAAGATTTCCTGTACCTACACTGGTATGCTTACATATACTCCTTTCTGCTAGCAACACGCACTTCAACAACAATTGATTTTCATTTTGTACATTTTGTGGGAACATTAAGAGATTCAAAGAATTATTTGCAGAAAAAAAAATTATTTGAAGCGAGTAATCAGATTGACTCTGCTACTTAATGCTATATGCCGGATGTATAAAGTGAGGTTAGTGTCTTTTTGTACTTGAATTAATCGGACGAGTTGAAGAAAAGTTTACACCATGAGGCTTATCAGCAAGTTGAAATTAAAGCAAGTTTATCCGACACCCAGAGATCCCATTATAAAATCATTTAGCTGTATGATAAAATGGGAGTTATTCTTTAGTTTGAAAGACTCATGCTCATGCGGTAATAGTATATCATCAAATGAAGTTCATTACCACCATGAACTTATACAGGAAGTGAAAATCAATTTACTAAATTTAAATGAGCCTTGCTCTTGGAAAATGGGGCTTAATGCATGTGCATAAAGTGTTGTCCCAGACTAACTGTGCAATCAGCACAGGCTTATCAGGGACAACAATGTCCGGCTAAGCTGGATTTTCACAAAGAAGATACTTCTTTTAAACAAAAAATACCATAAAATTGGAAAGTGTCGTCCCTGATAAGCATGTCCAGACAATAATCTGGGACAATACTTTAGGCATATCCATTAAGCCCTGTTTTTCCAGAGCAAGGCTCAAAGGAATCATTCTATTTACAAAATCCCTTTGCCTTTGGACCAGTATAGGTACGTCAGAAACGGGTCAGATATTTCTAGAGCTGAAGGTTACAGGGTCTGCTGTTCATCATGCCCCGTCCTGAGTCCCTACTGGTATCCTAGCAACGACTATCCCCTAAGGGTATCCTAGCAACAGCTGTCTCCAAGTAGGGCCATGTCAATGACAGAAGGATTAACGTTAGCAATGTACATTAAGCAAAGAATTTGTGTGTGTGTGTGTTGGTGTCTTTGAACATTGATTTTAAGCATTAGTAGCACATAATAATATTATGTTGTATTTTAGGGGATTTTAAACAAAACAAAGTTCTTCGATTTGGGTATTTTGTTTTGTTGCAATTCCATCAACCTTTTGTTTTGGCTTGATGCGTTTGGATTCAGTTGGATTAGAGTAATATAAATTCATACTGAAACCTTAAAACGAGACCTAATTTGTGGTCATATATTTTAGGTGGGGTTGAGTTTAATCTTAACTAATTTAAGATACTAATATGGTTTCCGCACAATAGCACTAAAATGGGGAAAAGTATTCATCACATCTCATCTTTGCCTGTGGTCCTGTCTGGGACACCAACCAGCTTCCTCCAGGCGTCTCGGTTCTGGGTGAGTCTCTCCAGCTGTCCCCACGTCTTGCCCATCTGAATCCAGGTCTCCATGCCCGGTGTTTCTAGACCGCCCTCTCTTCATCTTCCCTTGGGGGTGATCAAACTTAACAAATTTAAGATACAAATATGGTTTCTTCACAATAGCACTGAAATGGGACAAAGAATGGCATAATTATTTGTCTCATAGTGAATACATTTCTGAGATTATTGGATTAGTTGGGTCAAGGTCATTGTTACTAAAAATAGAAAGTATTTCTCAAAAAAAAATGGATTACTGTGTTATGTGGGCATATTATATAATGCAGCCTAGATGTAAGGATGAAATACAGCACTTAACACATTAGTAACATGTATTGCACACACTTATTGATCACATAGCAAATGAAGAGGTGTTATTCATAAAGACTTTATTTGGTTAATAGTTAACAATGATTGTGTTACTTTAGCATTTTCCTTTCAAAGTTTGTTTGCTTAGTTGCTTTAAGCATAATAAGTATATCGTATTCCAGCTTCAAAATATGTTGCTTGTATTTCTCAGCTGATACTCTTCTCTCTTAACCTATTTATTTTACGCATATGCATTAAGCCCAGTTTTCCCAGAACATGGCTCATTTACAAGTATGAACACACATATTTTTAGGCTAGAGAGGAACCCACTCCCCAGCATGCTTGGCTACGGACCCGAGAGAGACATGTTTGAGCATCTTGCACCTCATGTGAGTCTTGCTCCTTACCTTCAAAATATTAATTGGACAGGGGCCGTATTCCAGTAGCTTTTTAAGTTTTCACTTTAGTTTAAGAAATTTCTTAAACAAATATCTTAAGTTAAATTTGAAATGTCAAAAACAAAACATGAGACGTTTAGTATTTCTTTTTAAGAAATTCCTTTAAGAGTTTAAGGAAGTTAACTTAATTTTAAATATATGAGAAAAAATACACCGAGTTAAGAAATTTATTAAGTTTATGAAGCTACCAGAATTTAACTTAAGTGAAATCTTATGTTTAAAGAAAAAATGGCGGAGATAAGAAAAAATATTGCGCAATATTTCAACTTAAGTTATTTTTTTAACTTAAGAAGCTACTGGAATACGGCCCCAGAATTTCATGTACGGGTATTTGTTTGCACAATACATTCATAGAAATTTAAGTAGATCTAAGTCGGACCCAGGTTTTTCGGTGAACTGTAAATAGCAATTAAACAAAAAAAAAAAA